>CM075821.1:21597693-21833732 GCA_037975025.1 Excoecaria agallocha | reverse complement strand
TTCACTTTTTATCCAAATTTCAACATGACGTTGTTAGATCTACGTGTTTTTGATACATTGAAAGTACAAATTCAGATCACTGGTGCAAATCAGGTTTCAACTGCTGATGTTGCCACTCTCTATTGCCAGATGATCTATAAAGTTCAGAACAATACTATGGATGTTACTCTCCATGCATCCTTAAATGCTTTGATGATTACCACTAACTCCACCCAGGTTTCCTACCTGTGTCTAAATCCTAAAACAACTCAGCAAAGATTAACTGTTGCAATATTTTCCTAAATCATTGCTTACAAGATATAAATAGATCCACCAATAGAGATAGTCGGTTCAGTCAACTAAACCTGTCTTTATTAAAAAGAAAGATGGTTTGGTTGAAACAAGATTTTTCCCTCTTGATGGTGATACTTTAAAATCATTTAATGCCCCTATCTTCTCAACTCAATTTATACTTTGACCTCTTTCCTTTTCCCAATAAGCAAAAATTCCAATTGAAGCTTTTGGGGTAGATGGGCATCCTATCTATGCTTTTCAGATAGATGACCATTGTTATTGGGGCCACTATGATTGCAATGAATGTTATGAAGCCTCTCCATCTCTCTCTCTCGTCAAAGAAGAAGAAGAAGAAGAAGAAGAAGATAAAGAAGAAGAAAGTCCAAAAAAAGAGTTTTTTCAAAAGCAAGGTTCTAATATCACTTTGATGAGGATGATGATCCCTCTGTCGGCACCCTAGGCCAACCATCTGGAAAATATGACTACACTATTAGCTATACTCCCCCCACCTCATTATAAACCACCCTTAACAACATCCATTTCTTTACCACCTACACCTTGTAAGCCTGTTCCTAAGACTTTCCTCCCAAATCCTCAATCTTATATTGAATAAACCCTTGTTTGGTGCCTAAAGCCTATCCAAATGCCTATTGTATATATTTTTCAGCCAACTACTCCTTACAAATAAAAGTTTCCTTCTCTTCAAGAAAACCAATCTCAACACAAAATTTCGAATAGCTCTCTTTGTTAAGTCACCAAGTGTTACCACTGAAGGAGTTGCTAGACCTATTCAACCTATTGAAGTGATTCTGAACTGGCAATTAGAAAATGCTTTGGTACAGAATAAAGTACCTCATAGGATTGAGACAAAAGTTGATCACGTCTCTTCCCACATAGATACTTTAAACTTCAAGGTCTCTACTCAGAATGTTGCTGCTTATTAGTTGTTACAACATCTTCAAAGTCAAGTCATTAAGTTACACAATCAACTAATGACTTCAATTACCCAAAAAGTTTATGATTTCACTTTCAATAAAAAAAGCTTTATGCGTCACCCAGCTTGAAGCCTAGATTGCAGCTATTAAAAAATACCTTAGCAAAATAAATACACCATCTCCTCTAACCATATCTTTTCCTTTTTATAGCCCTTCCCTTGCACCTTACACTCACCAAACCTCTTTCCAAGTTCCTCCTTTCTCCGAGCCTTCTCAAACCAATCTTAAACAACTAGGCTACTCTAATGAGCTTTTCATGCAATAGCTTAGAAAATAGCCTAAAAGATTGTCTCTTGTCATAACAACTCTAACCTCAGTTTCTCCATCCACTCATTCTTTGTTAACCTCTAATAAAACACCGATAATTAATCCAAAGGATAAACAAAAAGGAGTTTTAATAAAGGAACCTCCTCCTTCCTCTCACATGATTTAACCTTCCTATTGTTGATTTCCTAAAGCAAAAGGCTATACAATCTCTTCATGTTGCCTCCTCAACCACTCATATTTTTTACTCTTTTTTTAGTTCCTCTAACTCTGTATATTTCGAAGAAAAACCAAATCCAAAACATATCCTTATTTTTATAGCTGACCCTTTCGCAGCAGAAAGTACTACCACTCATCAACCACCTTTTACTTAGCCTTTTTTTCACAGATAAACCTTTTGATAAACGTATTAATGATGATGATGAAGCTAATAGCAGGCCATAAGTTTAGTCTCAACCTTCCTCTGGTCCTTTGAAGATAATACTCCTAAAAAATAGAGAGATAAGATTCAAGAATTCTTCACTTGGATTGAAGTCTAGAAGCACAGTTCTAACAAATTCTTGTTGAATGCATTTCCAAATTTATATGGTGATTGAAAGATTTGTTTGTTCGAGTGGATGAATATTCTAAATTATAGTTCTGTAATTGTGATCCAATTGCTTATGTTCTCTTTTCAGGAGTGATCGTGACAGACATTACAAGAAGTTGTCTTATCTCTTCGACATTCTTAATAGAGCCAATGATCCTAATTTAAAGTAAGGATTTTTATCTTTTATTTCTGGTGAGTTGTCTAATCATACTATGTTCGTGATGCGAGAACATGGAATTTAGCTCAATTCTCTCTCTCTTAGAGAAATTTACCAATAAGTACTCCTGGCTCTTGATGGAATTTGTACTCAACAACAACTAATGAAAGATCTCCTAAAAAGTGGAAGAGATCTATCACTTAAAGTAGTTTGTAGATGCCCTAATTTATAGATCAAATATGCTCCCAAAAATGATTGTCATTGTAAGCTTCACACGCATCTTCATTTTTGCAACAAGTCTATCTGAGTTCATTCCTTCAAATGAGGATGATCTTCCATCAAAAAGGTGACATATGCTATGTATATGGCAAAAAAGGTCATTTTGCAAAAAACTATCCATACAAGCCTAAACGATCCATGCAGTTAGTCCAGCAAATTCAACAAACATCACCCATTGATCTTGATGATGCTGATGTTGAGTCTTTCGTCTCCATTGATGATGATGTTAATCCATATACACTTTTTGCAATCCAATATATAGAATTTGATTTAGAAGATGAGTTCTCCTCATTTGAAACTAACAATGACAGAACACATACCTTCCATAAATCTACCTTTAATACCAAAAAACCCACCTATTTTTTCCTCTCATCCTACCCCTTTAGCCTATGTTCTCATTGATCTTGATAAATATGCCAACCCTATCCAAGTTGTTGCCTTTATTGATACTGGTGCCCATAACACTATTCTCAACCTAGCTATTCTTCCAGTCGAATATTAGAAACCACACACTCAACACTTTTAGGTAGCAAATCAAGGTATTCTCATAGTTAAACTCAAGAAATAATAGCCTATAAAGATATAATTTTTCCCAGAATGTCACACTTAGGTTCATGCTCTTGGTTCTGATCTTCCTGGAAAAGATTTGGTTTTTAATTTTAACACATATTGTAAACTATCCAAACTCTTTATTCAGTCCACCAGTCTCCGTTTTAAAAGCCTGTTAAGCATTATACCACTCAACCCACACTTTTCATTATACAAAGCCCAGATCCATTTGCCAGTCTTTTAGCCCAACTCAAAACACATTGTTGTGCCATGTCTCATTTTGAGTTATTAACTAAATACCCATCACCATTGTGGAGCTATCCTAAATTTTTCATCACCCTACCTTTTAAGAAATCAGAAGATATAAACCTAACAAAGGCCACCCATCTTGGCATGTCTCCAGATGACTACAATCTTGTGAAAGATGAATGTGCCCAACTAATAGCCCAAGAATTAATTAAGCCGATGAAGTCAGATTGGGCCTATCAAACCTTTTATGTCAATAAACATTTTGAACAAATCTATGGGAGAAAAAGACTTGTCATTGATTGCACCCCACTAAACCACTTCCTCAAGGACAATAAATTCCCATTACCTAAAATCTCTTCCCTTTTTGCCCTCCTTCATAATGTTCGCGTCTTTTCTATGTTTGACCTTAAAACAGGATTTTGGAAACTTGGCATTCATCCTATTAATTGACTAAAAATACCCTTTTACATTCTTCATTTTCACTACCAATAGATGATCATTCCTTTTGGTCTAAAGGTTGCACCGTATATCTTTCAAAAATCTATGATTAAGATTTATGAGCCTCTTCCTAGTAAATAAGATCATAAGTTTCTAAATCTCTCTCTTCTCTTGTCATTACACTTTCTTTAAACATCAATATGGGATCCTAATATTAGTTTTTCCAAATCTATAAATCTGGTTTAGGCCTAAAAAGATCGTCGGCTAGTGGCATATGAAGCCTTTATTTTTTATAGTTATAATTGGCTCTAGTTAGATTCATAGTCATGTAGACACTGGGCTTGAGTCAACCTCCTTTAGGGTTACCTAATAAAGATAATGCTATTTCAAAAGTAGCCAGGAAATTAGCACTCTATTTTTTCTAGCATCGGGTTTTTTAAAAATATTTTATCAAAATTTTTGGGAGTCAAAAATGGTGCTTTAGTGGCATGTATGTGTTTCTTTCTCAAGGATGGGTGGAATGAGCACATTTGAAGGCTCTAGGTTGACTCAAAAATGAGGCACGGCCTTGATTCGTGGGTCAAGACCGTGACTCACTTTTGAGTCACGACCTAAAAGGGTGAGTCACTCCCCCTTCTTTTATATCGTGATTTGAGTCACTAGACTTGATTTAAGGCTATGACTCACTAGTAAGTCACGGTCCCAGCCTATGACTTATCTTTTTTCTAGTAAAAGTGAATTTTTAGACTTTTCTAAGGGGCCCATCTTTTAGTTAAGGCCTTGACTGGGTTTTTTTCATTTAAAG
This sequence comes from Excoecaria agallocha, assembly GCA_037975025.1. Lineage (NCBI taxonomy): Eukaryota > Viridiplantae > Streptophyta > Magnoliopsida > Malpighiales > Euphorbiaceae > Excoecaria > Excoecaria agallocha. The sequence goes on along the minus strand of CM075821.1, from coordinate 21,829,134 downwards.
TATAGATTTTCCTATGAAATAATGGATTATTTTCAAGATAAAAGCTTCTACTTTATTTAATCCTAATCTAAGGCATGTAAGGGTAATCATTTCCCTTAAATACATAATAACCAATTTTGGAGAAAAACAACAAAAAAAATCTAGAGAGAGAAAAAACAAAGAAACACTATATTTTTTTCATCTAGTTTTAAAAAGAACGAAGGAAGCAAAAAGAAGATATAGAGGTGTTTTCACTGGATTGTCAAAGTAGCTCTCCTGAAGGTAATGTAAGAGGAAAACTTATATCTCTTGTGAATATCTAGAACTTTTATTCTTGTAAATATTGCTTTTGAGTTTTTTGTGCATCCTTCATGCTTTGTTTTTTAGTTTCTCTCTTTGTATAATGTGTTTTTCTTGTTAGTTTCATGTAAGTGAGATTTTAAAAGTGTTTTTTTTTTATAATATTAAGTTTTATGCATGAATGTTTTGTTTATATGCAAATTTAAGTGAGTATGATGCTTGTTAGCTCTAACTTTCTCTCTATAAAACATATTTCTCTCACATGGTGTTTTTGCACAAATAGTGTTTTTTAGGAGTTTTATTGGATGTTTTAAGAAGTTAAGTTGATTTTGAGAAGTTTAAAAGTCTGCATATTTGGGCCTTAGGAGGCAATTTAAAAGTTTTGAAAATGGTTATGGCATCATTCTAGTAGCCACTAGGTAATCCAGAGGTGACTCACGGCCTTGAGTCATGAGCGAGTCATGGATGATTCGCCTTGGAAGGGTTTATAACTCACTTGAGGGGGTGTGAATCGCCCCACTCAATGATGTGACTCACTTTTTTGGGGTCGTGACTCACCTTTTGCCTTCTATGTGAGTCCGTGACTCACTCTTTTGCCTTTCTAGTGGTTTTTATGTGTTTTTTCCTTTCTTTCTTTCTTCTTATTTTATTTCTCTCCTTTGGTTGGTTTCTTTTGAGTTCTTATTTCTCATTTGTTCTACATTTTTTTTACTTTTGTTTATTCTTTTCATCTAATTTTTGCTATTTTGCTTAATTTTCTTTCTTTAAGATTTGAGTTTTTTGCTTGACTAATCTTAATTTTTATTCTTCTTTTTTAGATAAAATACATTATAAATCCTGCATGGAGGAATTTAAGGGTTAGAGATCAGGCCCATCCAGTTTGAGATCATTTTTTAGTCTCTTTTATTTTTTTTATTTATTTAATTTTATCCTTAGTTCTTATTATTTTTATGTTTGCTAAATAATTTGTCATAGTTAGTAAAAAAGGGATTTTTAGCATGATAATTATGAAAAATCATATTAGATATTTTCTACATAAATAATTGGATTTTTTTCACATAAAATGGACCAAAGTCCACCTTTTCAATCTCAAAAATAACATAAAAGGTTTACAAAACATGCATGAGGGAATCAACGTTCCCAAATTAATTAATTGACCGATTTATGTATATTTTTAGAATTATTGTTGCTTGTTGCAAATAGATTTTTAAATGACTAATTTAAAAACTCACCCAATGATTTCATACAAATTTTAGGGGGATTTTTCTATAATAAAAGGAACCAAAGTCCCAATTTTCACCTGCAAAATAGAATGTATATTAAGGATTCATTTCTATAATACAAAATGATTATTTTACCTAAAAATTAATTAACATGATTCTCTTTCGAAAGTCGCATGGGCTCAATGTCCTATTTCTTCCAAAAAAACCCAAAATTTTTCCTTTTCATAAATATGTATGCAAGGACCAACATCCTCAGCAAAATGGGATCAATCAATTCCATGACTTATGTATAATTTGTTTAAATGTTTTTATATGTATATGATTTATTGCTTTCTATGTGTTTGCTATGCGCCATTTAATTCCTTATCTTATGATGTTTGAGAAGAGGGTTCGAATAATTAACCACAAATGGTCATTTATGCAAACATCAACCAAGTTGTAAATAGAAGTGAAATCCGAACTATCTCTGGTTTTGGCTTCACAAGGTGAGAACTCACTTTCCCAATGTTTTATTGGGCGGTGACTCCATGATACCTACCTTATAGTGCTCAGTAAATGCCTCATAGGTTTATCATCAACAATAGATGGGAATAAAATCTTATTTATTGTGAAGCAATTGGCCTACAAAAGTCATATGAACCTTGATCCACTCTCAAGCCCTAAAAGTAGGCTTGTGAGAGAAAACCAGATGCCTATGAGGTTTGACATGTGTCACAAGTCTCCTGCCTTATATGTTAAACAATTGTGAACATGTAGTTATGTATGTTAATGTGATACTTGAACTATGAGTATGTAATATATATGTGTGTGTATTGTGTTGTGAATTGATAATACAAGTGCCTGGGTCATTATTAGATTATTGGAGGTGGAGAACAAATATTGGGAGCGTACTTTTGAGACTTTACAGGTTTGGGTAGCATGATTTTATAGTCATTATACTGCCCAAATTTTTACTAAATGAATAGTAACAAATTGATGAAGTATCATAACTAAAAACTAGACATCATATTTAAGGTGCATAATTATCAATGAAAAAGTACCAAATGGATTAAATTAACCATATGTCACTAGCGATAGTAGTACACTCGATATTCAAACCTATGTTCATGAATAGGGTGTCGCATTTATTAGTATCAGAGCAAGTTTAAGCAGTCCTAAGATTGGAGTATATAGTATACATGAGTATGGCAAATGATTGAAGTAGTACATATACATGCCATATAAGAAATAAAATGCATTTGAGATTAATCTTTACTTATCCCTTTATACATTTCAGTAGTTGATATGGCTTTAAGCTTAAGACAAGTAATTGAGATGTTGAGCAATGCTGAGAGTGGGGCACCAGCTAGTCTAGAAGGCAATAATGCTATTGATCAGCCTTGTCAGCATACACCACCACCAGCTATATAGTACCTCCTCCAGCTGCACCACCAGACTTTATGCAATTGATGGCAAATTTATTTTATCAAAGGATGCAAGCCTCACAGCCTTAGCCTCAGCAGCTGCCACCATCACCATCCAAAAAGCCTATCTTAGAACAGTTAAAAAGGTTAGGGGTAAAATATTTATATGGGAGGGATCAAATGTCATATACGGAGGTAGAAGAGTGGTTGAACAAAACTAAAAGACTCTTTGAGATTACACATAGACCACTAGAAGAGATGGTTGAAGGTGCAATTGCTTTATTTTAGGGACCAAGTCATATCTGGTGGGAAATAGTGAAGAAATACACCCCAGCAAAAGAATTAACTTGGCAATTCTTCCTCCACCAATTTCGAGAAAATTACTTAGGTAAAGAGCATCAATAAGCCATGAAGAATGCCTTTTGGTCATTAAAGTAGGGTAATAGATTTGTAAAGGAATATGAAAGAGAATTTGAGAGACTTGGTACTTATATGAAAGACTATCACTTATGCAAGAAAAAAATATATCAACTGTTTAAACAAGGTCTTCACAATAAGATTAGAAAAGCACTGGTAACACATGAGTATACTAACATAAGATCCCTAGTGTAAGTAGCCTCTTAAATTGAAATAGTGTAAATCAATAAAGGAAGTAGGTAGACTAGGCTTCAATAAGAAAGAAAACCTCTATCAACCGATACTCTTAACGAATCTTGTAAAAATTCTAGAAGTTTTGTTGCCCTATCACAGATCCTTTTAGTTGTCCCAACTCAGAGTCAAAATTCTATAGCTTGGGCCAATCCATTAGTAACTTTTAGTGTCAATATTCCTCAGGACACTAAGAGATATTATAATCCCAAATGTGATCACTATGGCCACCGACACCCCAGAGAATGTTAGAGAGTAACAAGAGCTTGCTAGAGGCATAGATCAAAGGAACATCATCAAAAAAACTGCTCACAAACACGGACAACAACACCCAAGGATACCATAGGACAGTAATATCCCCAATTTTCCACTACAAGTAAATTTTGAGGATGAAATTTTAATTAGTGGGGGAGAAATGTAATGCCCTAAAATTTTAACTGGTATGAATAGTATATTTTAGATCATGAATAGCAACACTAGAATAGTATTTAGTGTGACTACATTAGCAAATTACAGTAGAATTCATAAGAACCTTAGAGTTAAATGTGTGTAAGCTAAAGCAATCCTGGGATGGGTGACCTATTGAGAAGTTGGTATTTCATCATTAGATGAGATAATGTGAATTAAATGGATTTAAATGGTATAATTTGAGAAGAAATTGAGCCTAGATAGGCCGCCAAAATAGACAGTGAAGAATTTTCTCAGTACTTATATTTGGGTTGACCATAAGTTTGACCAGGCTTTAAAATATTCCATAGACTTTTAAAAATTATTTTGATTTCATAAACCCATTAGAAATAGCCTAAATTAATATTTAGAAGTGAAAAATAATTTTTCTGATAGTTTTAGATTTTTGGGTTTCAGATCAATGAATTTTCTGCCGAAGCTGAAACTATACTAAAATGATGTCAAAATGACCTAAAATTTTAGAAACACCTTATTGCATATGTTTTTCCATACAGGATAAAATTTTAGGAGATTGTGATGAGCGTAACGCTAGGTTTTGAAAAATGTGAAAACGGAGGTTAAAGATTAAAGGTCATTTTTTAATTTATCTAAGGGCATAAATATCATAAGAAAATAAGTTAGGATAACCTACATCCATTATTTGTGAATGAAAGAGTGTAGGGATTCATGTGGTGGTGACAAGTGGCTTAAAAATAAGCCATTAGATCAAATAGTAAATGGATTAATATTGGCCCTTCATTTGGTATTAGAGAGATGTAAAAATCTCTCTAAAAATCCATAAAATTTTGTAATTCTTTCTCTTCTTTTTCATGAATATTGAATGGTATTCCTTACTCCTCTCCACCATTTTTCTTCCTCCTCTTTCTAATTCCTACCACATCTCAACCTTAAATTTTATCTAGATACACTAAAGATCACCCTCTTCAACATAGCTACAAGTTGGAAGCAAAAGGAAGCTTGGAAAGTGTAAGGATCCAAAATAGGCCCTATTAGAATTCAAGGGCAATTACATATTATTAAAGTCTAATTAAGCATTATTTGATGAATTATTAAGAGTTAAGATATTAATTGAGGTAAAAATATTTTTAAGTTATCAATAATTATACGATAAATGTGTAAAATATATGGTATAAATTTTATAAAGTCATAATTAAATTATTATGTTGGTATAATAATAATTAAGGTTGTAATTGAAGTATCAAGTATTAGTTTAGGGGTCAATTTGTAAATTCGGCATCTTTAGGGGCAAATGTGCATAAATAAATAATTGAAAGGTCAATTTAAAAGAAAGAATAAATGTAAAGGTTGATTTAAGAAAAAGATTTAGTGGAGGGGTCACTTTATAGCATGCAAAAAGGTGGTTGTTCATAGTGTGACATGCAAACTCTTAAAGGACCAAATAGGAAATTTTACCTTTTTTATATAAGCATGTGATGAGAGATGGTGTGGGAGAGAGTGAAGTGTCGGCATTTTGAGAGGAGAAAAACCAGAAATTACTTCCTCTCATTTTCTTTTAAAGTCTTTGAATTTTTCAAGCAATTTAAGTGACAATTCATGATGGTTTACTAAGGCAATTAAGTGTATAACTTTAAGGTAATTAATCTCTACTGAATTTCATCATCTTCTTTTTCTTCTTCCTCTTCTCATTTTGGTTGAGGTAAATGCTGAAAAAGTGCTGGAAGTTAAGTTAATGAATGATGATGTTGGTTGTAAAGGAGAAGAGGAGGGTAGAAACAAGTAAAGGAAAAGTAGTTACAAAGAGTAAAGAGCAAGGAGAATTTAAAGAAGATTTGAGTTGCATGTCCAGGTTTGGGAACTATTATTTCTTGCATGCATTAATATTGTGTTGATTATGGATTTTATAAGTATATTGACTTGAATTAAGATATTAGTCATTAATGTGAAAGTGCTGTCCAGAAATTCGGATTGACCTTCAATGACTAATTTGATCATAAGTTGAGTTTTTGAACTCCGAATTTGATGTTACTTGTTGTGTTAGAACCGGGACTTCTGTGCCTACAAATGTTATAGAAATAACAATAATGAAATTTTGCCTCTAATGTCCTCAAAAATTCCCAAAATAGTAGCCTTTGAAAGAAGAAAAGTTAATGAATTTGAAATTCTGAGTTAAGTTTCTATGAACCAGTTTCGGAATTTTATCGATATCTCGAGTTTTATAGCTCCAATTTGGGAAATATAAATTGCTACATAAACTTAAGACATGGATTTATATTTTTGTAGTAGAAACCTATATTTAATTCTGCCTCTAAGTGCTCCTAAAATTAATTTAAAATTCGGACTGAGCTGCTACCTAGTTGTTAAGAACATGTTACAGTATTTTTGCTATAAATATTTGTTGAGAAGTCGAAATCCATTGAAACAAAATTATGGTTAAAATAGACTCATAGGAGCATCATTTTCATGAAGGAAGGTTGTTTAAATTCTGTACCTATTTTATTATATGAATTTATTAATTGGTGATAAAAACTGAATTGGGTGCAGTAAAGTGCTGCCTAGGAAACGAGAATGGACTGTAGTAATTTGAGGGTATCTCTTGTTATAGATGTTGAAATGAGATGATTCCAAATTCTGATGAAATTATACTTATATATCTACAACTTTTATGAAGAAAACATAATTTGATTCTATTTCTTAATATGTCAAAAAAATTACTTGAATTCAAAACTGTTGACAGCACTTTTTCAGTGGACAGTTTGCAGTATTTTGTGCATAATTAATTTTGTAGAGGTCAAAATGCTATGAATCGAAATTATAATGAAACTAGACTTAAATTTCTACAATATTTATGGAGAAATCATGATTTGGTTGTGCCTCTAAATATGTCAAAAAGTAACCTAAATTTGGGACTGTTGACAGCATTATTTTCAGGAACAGTTCTCAATGTTTTTGTAATATTTTAAAAAGTAAAAATAATATTGATGTTATTTTTAATGTTCCTGAAACTAGAAACATAATGAATCATGATTTTAAAAGATAATTTCGACCACAAATGTCTTTAGATATGACGTAAATAGGTTTTAAAATGAACTTGAAATTCTGTCTCTATGCAGAATTGTTATTTGAGTTTGCCAAGAACCATTTTAAACATCTCTGGAGTATTTTTGTATTATAGCAGCGCATAAATGGAACTAAATGTATAAACTATATAATAATATATAAATGTAAAGTATTAGGCATGATTATGTGATGAAGAATGTGTATGGTGATTGCAATGTTTAGGTGAGTTATTATTTACCAACTTGAAATAATATGAATATAACGCTATATAAGGATTATATGTGATGCCTCTATGCCCATGGCAAAAGTAAAATTACAATGACAATAAAATAGAAAGTATTGCTATATGAAAAGAAAATAATGGATAAAGCATGGTTAGATGGAAGTACGTTAATTAGCGATAATTGAGCAAAGAGCATGATTGCAATTGTTTATATTTGATGAGACGGTATATACATGTATGTCCACTAATAAAGGTATAACTTTTAATTGATTATTTACATGAGCAAATTGTATAAATTGTCTTATGAATTATGCATATATGTTGATGCACTAGAGAAGATATATATTTGTATATAATGCACAGGAGCAAAAAGTATAATATAGATACAACTATATTATATGAAATAGTTACATGATTGAAAAAGATTTCAAATACAGAATAGTAATATCCAATAGTGAGCAAGTTCAAAGGTTTACATAAAGTTACACATGAGCATGTATATGAGTACATTGTTCGTTGTTACACAAGAGTATACATGTGCATATAAGAATATGAATGAATAAAGAAAAGATAACATAAAGAGATTTTACTGCCTGCATTGAGTCTAGGAAGTGGATAGATAGGCATGCCTATAAGGGTACTTTGCAGCTGCTTCTGAACATTTAGACCTATTTAGGTCCACTTGAAATTAAAAGTATAGTGACCCTGTTTGGGTTTAAAAGTTAAAGTTAATTTAACAACCCTCGTGTGGGTTGTAGCCGACCCCGTTCGGGTCCGTTTGACCGGTCCATGTTATTTGATTGACCCCGTTTGGGTCCATGTTATTTGTTTGACCCTATTTGGATCCACCGATTTATCATACAGTTTTATCCCTACAAGGGATCATCATTTAATACCTCCGGGTATCTCTTTGGTGCCTTCGGGTGACCTAGTACCTTCGGGTACCATCGTATAACTGTTATCCACCTCTTTAGAATAGTGCAGCCTTTATTGTCAAAGGTTAAGAAAAGTTTAATAAGGCACGCAAATTCTTAATTGACTTTATACTATTCTACATATGAAATTCCTTTTATTGCACATAAAACTCACATCTAAAAGAATGTGCAATAGTATATGTATCTATACTGCTAGTATCCTAAATACATGCTAATCGTTAATTGATGAATTTGCATTATATTAGTATTTTGATTAAATTGATCATATATATATATGCCTTTGTGATCATAAACCTTATTTCTATATGTATGCCAATACATGATTGATGAAGGAATTTTTATTAAGTCCAAGAGTATTATAAAAGTCTAATGTGCGCAACAATTTTATAAGTGCATATTCATAGTGTACATTAAAGATTATGAAGGTTAGATAGTAACAACCATTGTTTTGCAATATTTTTCTTATGATTATATATATGTGTTCATATTGTTGCATGTACACATTCTTTAACGTGTATTTGCTATTTATGATAATGATATATAAGTGTTATGTTTAGTTGAAAGGCTTATTTTTATGATACATCTAATATGTTATAACATGAATAACTTGTGGAATATAAAATAAGCCTATAGTAATATAATAATCTCATAGTAATTGGAAGTGTGGATTTGCTATTTAATTCTAATGTGTATATATCAAAGACATGTTAAATAGATGAAAAGATAATAGATATTTATGCTTTTACGGTTTAGTATCAATTCAGAAACTAGACACATGATAATTAGTTGAATTTAAAGCTATAGAACATTAGAGCTTACATGGTTATATATGTTGATTAAAGCATCAATGCAAATTTTATTGCTGAACTTTATGATTTTCGTAATATGAATTAACTGCTGCATTTTGTTTATTTCTTGAAACAAAGCTTTGTTATATTTGAGGCATGTTGTGTGCTTGTTGACGATCACTGTGAGTGGTCGTTTATCATGATTTAGTTCCCCACTAAGCTTTATAGCTTAGCACGGGTGTTTCATCCGTGTAGGTTGTTGGGGTGATATCTGCAGCAGGATGGGCAACTCAAGTCAACAAGAGAGACATTTATAGACTTTTATTTTGGCTCTTTGTATATAGTAAAGATTATAGGATAGTGGTATTGGTGATATTATATGTAAAAATGTTAAACAGTTGTTGTATTTTGTAAAGAGACTTTAACGTACACTGAAAAGTTTTTAAAAGTATAGCACTCTTATGTATTAAGTTTGATTATATGTTCTATGTGTAGTTGGTATATGTTTATGTTACACAGTAAAACATGTGTAATGAGTTGGATAAAGTGATATGTACAGATTATAGGATAAGGGTGCTACAGAAAGTACGAATTTTTTATGAGAGAAATTTGACCTAATTAGGTAAATTCATGAGATTTTATTGGAATTATTTAGGGATTTTATTATAGAATTGTATAGAAATTTTAGCTATTTGTGATTGATTATGTGTTGAAAATCATGATGAAAACTCACAATTTCTTCCCTCCTCAATTCAACCTAAATGAGAAATTCAAGGTGAGAGGAAGAACAAAAAGGAAAAAGGCAAGAAAAAAGGAAGAATATATGATTTCAAGAAATTTTGAGGTTAGTGGATACCATTTTCCAATTAATTTCATTTAATTTCTTTGAATTTTGCTTAAATTTACGATATACAACTATGGGACCTTAGGTAAAATTATGAAATAATTTAAGATAACATGATAAAATGGTGAAACATCATGAAAGGAACAATAATTGATGAAAAAACAATTAAAATGATGTGGAACTTAGAGAGGCCAAATTGTAACCCTTAACCTACCATGTGATAATTAATGAGATATTTGACATAAAATGAGTAATATAATGGTGAATAAACCTAGTATGGCTGGTTAGGACTCAAGATTTGATTTAGATATAATGTAGTGTAAATGTACATAATGATATTTACTTATGTATAAAATGGTTATTAGTGTAAATTGAGTATGTATCTTTATATAAAGGCTTGAAATGATCATTCAAGCATATAGGACATGATAATGCATGAGAAACCATAATGTATGCCTATGTACATTACATAGTCGAGTGGTACATAGTGAAAATGGCATATTTTCATTAAGTTTGGATGTTATTATTTATGACTATTATAAATACATATATGATAGGTGTGAATGGTTGAGAAATGAGCAAATAAGAAGTTGGCATAATGTGAAATACATGGAAAGTTATGTGAATACTTGACATACGTGAAACAAAATATTTGCCCTTAGTGCACATTGAGTAATCCAGGATGTTAGGGTATGATAGGTAGCCATAGAAATAAATACCGCAGTAAAATGATGAGTTAATTTGGACTAAAGCACATATTAGACTCGCAATTGAGGAGTTTATCACCCCAAGTGATTCCTTAACACACACTAGGTGCACAGTTGAGGAGTTAATCACTCTAAGTGATCTCTCAACACATATTTGATTCACAACTGATGAGTTGATCACCCCAAGTGATCCCTCAACTCATACTAGATTTATGATTGAGGAGTTGATCACCCCAAATGACCCTTCAATACATTTTTGAGTAGTTAGGTCATGCTAAGTGGCCTCTCCAATCCATCTAGGATCATTGGAATCCTCATCCCATATGCTGAGTTCGAGGGTTTTGACTGAACAACACCAAAGGCAAAATTATAATTTTACAATAAAATAAGGACTAAACAAGAAATTTGGCATAAAAAGATGGCAATTATGCAATAAAAGATTGAATGGGGTGAAAAATATGATTAAGCGAGTAATAAGGGGTAAAAATGTAATTATATGAGAAACTAGGGGTAAAATAGTAAATTCACATCAAAATGTGGTTATGAGAGCAAAATAAATAAAAAGGGCAAAAACATAAATAAGGAAAAGTTCAGGGACCAAATCATAATTTGCCATTGTATAAGAAAGTATAAGGACTAAAATGTAAATTTTAGGTTTAAACGCGAATGTATACTAAAAGAAAGTGAAAAGGACAAATTAGTGTAAAATTTGACATGATATGTGTTAAGAAGAAAGTTTAGGGACTAAACAATACTTTTCCACCTTAAATGAGAAATGAGTAAGAAAAAGGTAAAAACAAGTATTAGTAAAGATTAAAAAGTAAGTAAGAAGTTTACAGAGTAATTCTAATGTTACAATGTAATTAATGGCAACTAAGGGTAGAATGGTAATTATGTAAATGTCATTTGTTAAAAGAAATTTGTGTGGTGTATCCACCACTAGGCAACTTCGTTGCTTAATGCATGGTTTTATTTGTTGTGCGCTGGGGACAGGTAATTGAGGATAAAGTGAAGAAAGAGTTCAAATGGCATGTATATGTGCGACTTAGATGGATGAGTAAGACTTATGTGTTTGATGTATTAGCTAGGTTAAAGGTGCAAATTAGTCTCTAATATTTGGTAAAAAGGGCAATGTAGTTCCTAAAGTTCTATGTCACCCCTAATGTTTCAAAATTAGGGCAATTTGGCCCCTGAAATAACGGCTGACGATTAATTTTTGACACATATCACTCAAGGATTGTACCTTTTTTTAGGGGCAAATTGCTCCGATTTTCAAACTTTATGGGTGACATTGTACCAAATGGAAATTTAAGGATTGCCCTTTTGCCGAATATTAGGGACCAAATTGCACCTTCAGCCTATTAGCTATTTTTTCTTATGTAACATAACATGTAAGAAATGTTAAACAATTGTGAACATGTAGTTATGTATCTTAATGTGATACTTGAACTATGAGTATATAATATATATGTGTGTGTATTGTGTTGTGAATTGATGATACAAATGATTGGGTTGTTGTTGCATATTGGATGTGGAGGACAAATATTAGAAGTGTACTTTTGACACTTTGCAGGTTTGGGTAGCATGATTTTATAGCTATTATACTGCCCAAATTTTTACTAAATGAATAGTAACAAATCAATGTATTACCATAACTAAAAACTAGACATCATATTTAAAGTGCATAATTATCAATGTAAAAGTACCAAATGGATTAAATTAACCATATGTCACTAACGATAGCAGTACACCAATGTTCGAACCTATGTTTGTGCATAGGGTGTCACATGCACCCCTTGTGTTGGCTTATTGTGCCTCATTCATCGCCATCTCAGCTAGCAATAGGAAAGCCTCCTTCGAAACCTTATTCATGAAACTTCCACTTGAAGCTGCATCCAAAAGAGATCTAGTTGTTTGATTAACACCTAAATAAAAAGTAGACATTAGTTGATGCATTGCTATTTCTTGGTGAGGATAGCTCATGAGAAGTCTCTTAAACCTTTCCCAAGCCTCATGGAAGGGTTCCTCAGTCTTAGTGGGAGGAAAGAACCTCACTAGAAATTTCTCTTACATCGGTTCCCAAAATCTTATGGACTAACTTGCACCTAAGATCTTATGGACTAAATTGGTAACATCTGTAACTAGTCTCTTTCCTTGCCAATAAGAGCAAAAGGAAATAATTTCAGTCTAAAACATCTATAGATACTCATTGGATTTGCACTGTGTCACTTATCTCTAGAAAAATGTCTAAGCATTGAGCTCGGTCTTCAATATCCAATCCCAAAAATTGATTTTTTTGCACCATTGTGATCGTGGCTAGCTTTAGGTTGAAATGATTGTTCTGAGGTAGCAAGATGGTTCTATGTTCCTTATTCCACCTAGGAGTGGTATAGTCCCTAATTGTCCTTGGTCTCATTGCATTCCCTTAGACTGGATTTTGATTCGCTTAAATTCAAATAGGAATCTCTTGTCCTCCAAGCAATGGTTCGTTATCGAGAGTTGGATCATTTTGAGAATTATCTTGCAGATTTATATTTGCTCATTGTTGTCTTCTCCATATACACAATGTCCTCTCGATTTTAGGGTCAATTTGTATGATTGGATCTATTCTTGCTATGCACTATTGACACCTAAAAAGAATAAATAAATAATAAGAAAAAATACACATAATATCCACTACAACATCTAAAATATAGGCCAATTCTCGGCAACGGCACCAAAAACTTGACCAGTATTTAGCAAGTGTATTAGATCGATTAGTAATATAGAAAAATATAGTTAAGACCCTCAAATATCATACCCAAAGGATTGAGAAATTCAGAATTTTGAAGTAGAGATTATGTGAAAGTTCACAAGTTTTTTAGTGTGATTAGTAACTAAGCTAAATTAATTTAAACAACTAGATCAATTAAAAACAGAGAATAAAACTAAAATCAATTAAATCAAAGTTTAATTAAATTGGTGATAAAAATTAATGAGTAAAAACCTTTTGCTAAGGGAACCATCCACATCACTTCCTATTGAAATTGACTCTATTCAAAGTAATATAAGTTTGTTATGGAAAATCAATTTAAATTTAGATATCTTATTCATAATACCCTTCTAAAAAATTAGATTCTCTGGTTAAGAACAATCCAATGACTAGCATAAATTTCGATTTTAGATTCCTAAATCTTGTTTAAATCTCCTTGTGAAAAATCTAATCTCAATATATTTGTAATTAAAATTTTTGAACCTAATAACACCCATGATCATAATATCCTGTCTCAATTTCCAAAACACAAGAATATCTTAAATACAAACATATCAAAAAAAGGCATATATATCATTGATTAACTTCCAAATTCACATTCAATCATCTCTATTTGATACATCAAACACAAATCAGAATACAATCGAGAATATAGATAAGCAAAGGAATTATGAAAGAGCAAAACTTGTATTGAATTAAAGTTCAATCAAGAGTCATAACAATAGGAAAAACAAGGGTTCAAGAATCCCTCAACAAAAGAAAGAATCTACTCACTATTCATTATTGAAATTGAATAAATGAATGAAAAACTAAATACTATACTTGTAAAATTAACTCTGACTTAATTTTTAGCTCTTGAAAAACTAGAAGAATAAGCTTGAATTACCCCTAAAATAATATCTCTAAAACTACTTTATTGTGCTAGAATGAAAAACTAAGTACTAACTTGATAGAAAATAGCCTAACTCCTAATATCTAATGTAAAGACACTAAAAGACCTAAAAACTCAGAAGTCCAGCTGCCACTAGGAGTCATTCTTCTGCTGAACAACTTCTTTTTTTGCACAAAAGTTTAAATGGTGTAAGGACCCAAAATAGGTCCTAGTAGAATTCAAGGGCAATTACATGTTATTAAAGTCTAATTGAGCATTATTTGATGAATTATTAAGAGTTAAGTTATTAATTGGGGCAAAAATATTATTAAGTTATCAATAATTATGTGATAAATGTGTAAATTATATGGTATGAATTTTATAAGATCATAATTAAATTATTATTGTTGGTTTAATAATATTCAAGGGTGTAATTGAAGTAAAAAGTATTAATTTGGGGTAAATTTATAATTACGGCATCTTTAGGGGCAAATGTGACTAAATGAATAATTGAGAGGCCAAATTAAGGAAAGGAATAAATGGTGGGGTTAATTTATAGAATAGATTAAATGGTGGGGACAAATTAACATGCAAAGAAGTGTGGGCTTATTGTGTAACATGAAAATAGTTGGAGGATTAAAAGGGATATTTGTGTGGGACATGTTGATGTCATTTTCCACTTAACTCACCATGCAAGCAATGTATTTAGGAGTATTTATAGAGGTTTGGTCGGCCATTTGAGAAGGAAAAACCAGAAATTCTTTATCCCTTATTCTCTCATTTCCTTTGTATCCTCTCAAGCAAACCAAGTTAAATTCATGATGGTTAATCAAGAAGTATTTGTGTAACAACTTTAAGGTAATTAATCTAATGAATTCCATCTTCTTCTTCTTCTTTTCATTCTCATTTTATTGAGGTAATGGTTGAGTATGGTGCTGGAGTTTTTGATTAAAAGATGATGTTGGTTATAAAGGAGAAGAGGAGGGTAGAAACAAGGAAAAGTAGTTACAAAGAGTAGAGAGCAAGGAGAATTTAAAGAAGATTTGAGTTGCATTTCCAGGTTTGGGAACTATTATTTCTTGCATGCATTAATATTGTGTTCATTATGGATTTTATAAGTATATTGACTTGAATTAAGACATTAGACATTAATGTGAAACTGCTGTCCAGAAATTCGGATTGACCTCCAATGACTAATTTGATCATAAGTTAAGTTTTTGAACTCCGAATTTGATGTTACTAGTTGGGTTAGAACCGGGACTTCTGTGCCTACAAATGTTATAGAAATAACAATAATGAAATTTTGCCTCTAAAGTCCTCAAAAATGCCCAAAACAGTAACTTTTGAAAGAAGAAAAGTTAATGAATTTGAAATTCTGAGTTAAGTTTCTATGAACCAGTTTTGGAATTTTGTGGATATCTTGAATTTTAAAACTCTGATTTGAGTAAACTCAGTTGGTACTTACTCTTAGGATTTGGACCTAAAATTTTGTAGAAGAAACCTATATTTAATTCTGCTTCTAAGTGCTCCTAAAATTAATTTAAAATTCGGACTGAGCTGCTACCTAGTTGTTAAGAACATGTTACAGTATTTTTGCTATAAATATTTGTTGAGAAGTCTAAATCCATTGAAAAAAAATTCTGGTAAAAATATACTCATAGGAGAATCATCTTCATGAAGGATGGTTGTTTAAATTTTGTACCTATGTTATTATATGAATTTATTAATTGGTGATAAAAACTTAATTAGGTGCAGTAAAGTGCTGCCTAGGAAACGAGAATGGACTATAGTAATTTGAGTGTATCTCTTGTTATAGAGGTTTAAATGAGATGATTCCAAATTCTGATGAAATTAGACTTATTTATCTACAACTTTTGTGAAGAAATCATAATTTGATTCCGTTTATAAATATGTCAAAAAGTGACTCGAAATTGGAACTGTTGACAGCACTTTTTTCAGTGGACAGTTTGCAGTATTTTGTGCATAATTAATTTTGTAGAGGTCAAAATTCTATGGAAAAAAATTCCAGTTAAAATAGACTTATGGGAGTACAACTCTTATGAATAAATGTTAGTTCAATTCTGTGCTTATTTTGTTCCACGAATTTTTCAACGTGGTCACACAAACTGTTTTCAATGACATTGCTAGTTGTATAATTATAGGTAATAATAGTGGTATTGTAAATTTATACATGATTATGGGGTTAGATGATATATGTATACGACAAAAAGGTATGATAATATTATTAAACTAAAGCTATAAGTGTATAAAAGTTTAGGAAATATAGTTTGCAACAAGACCATGAACCAGCATATG
Source organism: Excoecaria agallocha (assembly GCA_037975025.1). NCBI lineage: Eukaryota > Viridiplantae > Streptophyta > Magnoliopsida > Malpighiales > Euphorbiaceae > Excoecaria > Excoecaria agallocha. The sequence continues at coordinate 21,812,659 of CM075821.1, read as the reverse complement.
GATAATTACTTATTTTAATGAATATGATTATGCCTATATGCTTATGTCTACTGAATAATATGTTAAGGTAAATGATTGCAATATTATATAATTACAGTTGCTTGATTTGATACCTGAGTGTGATTGTGTGTGTGTGTGTGTATATATATATATATATATATATATATATATATATATATATATATATATATATATATATATATATATATATATATATATATATATAGTCATACATGTATGTACGCATATAGGTTAACCTGTTGTGAACATGATCATACACATCATTGATTAAAGGAACTCAACAGAGCATGATGTTATCTATCATCATATTACATATGTAAAATAGTTACTTGATTTGAAGGGATTACAAGTACAAAATAGTAATACTTAATTGTGCTCAAGATAACATGTTTATAGAAAACTTATACGTTTATATCTATGACACCATGCTCGTATATATATACATGAATATATATGTATGAACATCAATATGTATATGATGAGAAAAGAACAAAGTACAGAATAGCAATACCGAATTGTGCATATGATCACATGTTTACAGAAAGTTATACGTGAGCATGTATATGATTACCTTGTACATAGTTATATAAGAGTATACATGTATATGAACGAATAAAGAAAAGATAACGTAAAGAGATTTTACTGCCTGCATTGAGTCTAGGAAGTGGATAGATAGGCATGCCTATAAGGGTACTTTGCAGCTGCTTCTGAACATTTAGACCTATTTAGGTCCACTTGAATTTAAAAGTATAGTGACCATGTTTGGGTTTAAAAGTTAAAGTTAATTTAACAACCCTCGTGTGGGTTGTAGCCGACCCCGTTTGGGTCCGCTTGACCAGTCCATGTTATTTGATTGACCCCGTTTGGGTCCATGTTATTTGATTGACCCCGTTTGGGTCCATGTTATTTGATTGACCCCATTTGGGTCCATGTTATTTGTTCGACCTTGTTTGGGTCCACCGATTTATCATACAGTTTTATCCCTACAAGGGATCATCATTTAATACTTTCGGGTATCTTTTTTGTACCTTCGGGTACCACCGTATATCCCGATATCCACTTCTTTAGAATAGTGCAGCCTCTATTATCAAGGTTAAGAAAAGTTTAATAAGGCATGCAAATTCTCAGTTGACTTTATACTATTCTACATATGAAATTCCTTTTGTTGCATACAAAACACGTCTAAAAGAATGCTCAATAGTATATGTATCTTTACTGCTAGCGTAAAAAAAATGCATGTTAATTGCTAAATTCTCTCTATATATATGTCCTTTATTTTTATATGTATTATATTGTATGAGTTATGCTATAACACCCATTATTTTTGAAATATGTGTTTTCCTATGCTTATATATATGTGTTCACATTATTGCATGTACACATTCTTTAACGTGTATTTGTTATGTTTGGTTGATAGGCTTATTCTTATGATACATATGCTATAACATGTATAACTTATGGAATATAAAGTAAGCCTATAGTAATATTATAATCTCACGTTAATTGAAAGTGTTGAATTGTTGTATAATTCTAATGTGTGTATATCATGGACATACAAGAATAGAAGTAAGTTAATTTCAACACTTGTGAAGATTGTTTATGGAACATTAATAATAGATAACTATACTTTTATGATTAAGCATTGATTAATAAAATAATCATATGTTAATTCGTTCAATTTAAGTACAAAGGAAGTTGGAACTTGTATGATCATATATGATAATTGAAACGTTAATACAAATTCTTATGGTTAAACTTATTGATTTCTATAAGTGAATGTAAATATTCAATTTCTTTCATTTCATGAAATAAATCATTGTTGTATTTGAGGCATGTTGTGTGCTTGTTGACGATCACTGTGAGTGGTCGTTTATCATGATTTAGTTTCCCACTAAGCTTTATAGCTTAGCACGGGTGTTTCATCCGTGTAGGTTGCAAGGCTAGGACTTTCTTGCAGGAATGATATCTGTAGCTGGTTGGCCAACACAAGTCTTTGAAGATTATAAAGTATATATTCTTCTTTTTGGTTCCTTTTTGTATTTCAAAGGTTTTATGTTGTGTTGGAAATCTTTTAAAAGTATAACTATTTTGTAAGATGTTATCAATGGTTATATTTTGTAAAGAGACTCTAATGTATATTGTGAAGTCTTAATAGTATAGCACTCTTATAGATTAAGTATGAATATCAGTTCTCTATATAGTTGATATATGTTTATGTTGCACAGTAAAACATGTGTGTTGAGAGGGATGAAGTGATATGTATAGATTATAGAATTAGGGTGCTACAAATGGACCAACGAAGCCACTTCCTGTCCTAGCTAGGTCAGTCAAGTTTACCTTAAGTTTTAATTGTGACCCAGTGAAGCCACTCCTTGTCCCAGCTGGGTCATGGGCTTTTGTTCTGAACATCAATCTTTCAAATGACCCAGTTGAGACACATTTCAGCTCAGCTAGGTTGATCTTCCAATTTTGGTCTTTAAGATTGCAAAAACAGCACAAATCATCTCAACTCTCCATCAATTCCAAACATACATAACCTAAACATAAAACACCAAATAGACATTAATTAAACACAAAAGCACACTTAAAAATACACAAAACATAGGTATAATTTGGAGATATCACCTAATATGAAGGAACGTCGAAAAAGTCATCTAAAGCACCGATTGGGACATCCAGTGAGAATGAATCTCATTGAGATAGTAGCTAGGTGACAAATGAAGGAGGAATGCTTAAAGCCTGTGCTACCTCCCTCGAGTAATTAAGTAAATAATTGGGCACGTATGGTAAAATACTAAGTGGAAATCTAACTACTATGATCTCGGTAAATTCTTCAGCTAAGGGGCATAATTCCTGGTGTGTAAATCAAAAAATATGGAATCTCAGGTCCAATATCAGGCAGCAAATAAAATTAGGGTGGTATCTAGCTTTAGTCTCCTCATTAAACCTCAAGTCAGAGTAGGGCATCAAAATAGGGTTTTCCCAAGTCTTTCGGTCGTCTAAGAGCCTATATAGTTTATTTAAAGCTAAAGTCGACATAACTAAGGTACTTGGATAGTCTATGTGCAAAAAATAACAATAAATGAAAATGACTCCAAAGAAAATGAAAATAAAAGAAAAAGAAAGGAAAAGGGAAAAAGAATACCTGGTAAGAGGGTTGACTAAGTAAGAGATGAGCCAAGATGTAAAAACCAAGGAAAATCAAGCCTTTTATAGGAGTGCCTTGACAGACAGCCGTCCTTGAGGAGCGAGCTATGGCATGGTCGTCTGTCATCCCTAGATAACCTAAGTTGGTTCTTTTACATTTTTACACGGCTCATATATTGCACGTATGCATTATTGCATATATTTTTATCCATTTTTGCAAGGAATCTAGAGAAAATGCTGACACCATCAAAGCTTACCAAGAATTCAAAATTCAGGGAGTATTTGATAAAAAAAAGAAAAAATAAAATAACATTGACAAGAATAACAATTCTTCACTCATCATAAAGATTAATCAAATTTGTAAGGCCCAATGTCTGAACATTGGTCTGAACATCGGTGTGCCATAATTGGTAGTATTGCAGGACCAATTATGTAATCTAATTGAGCTATTGATTGCTTAATACTCAAAACTTGTTTGATATACATAAGGTTGTAATCCTTGAATTGCAATCTAGCAAGAAATTTCCATTTTTATGTTAACATCGAATGGTACTATTCATTTGGTAAAAATTTGGCTAGTATAACGTCTATAAAATAATGCTTATCCACCTGTAAATTTCAAACAAACACTCCCAAATAATTCTCAATGCATTCTCCATAATTTCTCTAACCCATCAATCGCAATTCAACCACAAACCATCACATAAATCAAACAACACAAACCACATCACAATGCAACCATTATTCAAATTTATCTCAACACAAAACAATACTTCGCTATTAAACTTATATCCTTTACACAACTAATTAATATATTACAAGTCCAAAACAACTATAAAATAATATACTTAATCTTCTCTTGTATATCATATATATGCCATACATTGCCTTCCCCGCCATCATCTATCTTCGGTTACCTGTCTCCTATGTTTAGTAAAAAAACCACGTGCTAAAGAATATTGTTAGCTAGTAATGGATACACTATACATATTTTATTGTATATAAAATAGTATATTAACGATGTTATTTTTCTTCCTATTACTTAATACTATATTTTATTTTAAAATTTCCTCATATAGTCCCTATTATTATTATTTATTTCCACCTTTTACTCACTTATTCTCCAATTTAGGTGAAATTTTCCTTCTTAATCCCTATTCTTTTATTTTAACACATTTTAACCAATTATTACACTAATTTTACTCTTTTACCCTTTTATAACACTTATTGCATTTTTATCCTTCAATTTATGTTTTAGTCCTTTTAATTTCTTTCCATAATAGCAAATTATCTTTTAGTCCTTGTTGACTTTATTTTTATACATTTTGATTCTTTTTACCATTTTACCCTTTTTAGTTATATTTTCAACATTAATTACATTTTTGCCCTTCTTTCCTTAATCACTTAATTATCATTATTAATCACTTAATCACATTTTTCATGTTATATATTCTTCATTTACATATTTAACATTCTTTTTCACTTTTTTACTCTTTTAGTCCACTTTTCTTACTTAATTACATATTTAGTTATTACCAATTCATTATTATTACATTAGTTCCCATTTTCTATTTTCATTCTTTTTTTTGGGTGAAATTTCCATCTTTACCCCTAATGGTCTTAATTTTTGTCAAAATTACATTTAAGTCCTTAAAGTTCAATCTTTTATTATATTTACCATTTTACTCCTAAGTTCATTTTTTTAATCTAAACTTGTCATGCTTTTACATTTTTGATACCCAAGTTATGTTTTCTTTCATTTTAGTCCTTTAGTTTCCTTCCTCCACAAAAATTACAATTTAGTCCCTATTTTTACAACTTTTTCACTTATTTATAATTTTACCTTTTTTACCAAATTTAATCTATAATCTCATTTTAACCTTCAAATTATAATTTATATTGTCTTTTCATCATTTTACCCTTGAATTCACATTTTCATTATATCCATTGTTTTCTATCTTTATTTGATATTTACTAATTTCTTAAATTTCCATCATCTTAGTATTAGTTTTGCCCCTAATAGTTTCTAGTGAAAATGAAACCTTCGAACTAGATACATAGGACATGGACCTCATAGGTCTAAAGTAATATAATTTCTTACTTATGTCTTTCTTTTCTCAATTTTTTCTCATATTTACAGTCTGAAATCGCCTTTAGTCTACTTTTACGAGTCACCATGACTCGCTACTGTTATGAATGCCCCTATGGCTAGCCAATTATATCTTATGCTTCTGGTTTTGCATTTAAACACTAAAGGCAAAATTATTTTCACAATTTCAAGATAAAAATATGGATTATTCTGATGTTTTCACATTATGTAACAAATGAATTTCATACAATATGTATCATTCCTATCAATTTATCATTTCTCATCACCTACCATTCATTAAAACACCATTTTACTAACATATACCATTTATCCACCTCATGTACATAACCATCCATATTCTTTTTCATGCCATAAATTGTTTCCATCATGTTTTTAAGGTTTGAATCATGCATATCTACTATTGATTTATCATAATTAGCATTTATTTCACCATAAACATGCTTAAATAGTCTCACTTTCATTCAACAATAATGTAACCTCACACATATCGATTTATTTAATTTATATAAATCATTCTAAACATGTTTTCCAAGTATAAATTACATAAGTCTAACATTTACTCATCATAATCTTCTTCACAACCTTAAGTTCGCAAAGTTACATAATAGGTTCATATTAGTTATTTCCACATTCTCATTCATTTCCTTTCCACAATTCACTTTGAATATGTTTTTCAAGCCTAGAAACATAATTCTAACATTTATTCAATTTAATACCGCTCACAACTTTAAGTTCATATACTTACATAACAGGTTCAAATTTAATTCTCCTATTTTTAATCATATTTTTATGCATTTAACTTCACCAATTTCATTATTAGGTGTTCAATTTCAGTTATTTACCATTAATATTAAATTATTTCAACATTTTATACATGTTCCTATAGTTACATAATGTAAATTTATGTAAAATTCAAAAAAAAATCTCAACAAAATTAGATGTAGTTTGTATCTACTAACCTCAAATGTGTTTGAAACTCCTTAATTCTCCTTTTCCTTACCTTTTTCCCTTTTGCTTTTTTCTCCTTCTTATTCTTCACCTTATGTTCGAATTCATCAAGGAAAAAATCATGAGCTTTGTCTTTAATTATAACATATAAATACCTAAAATCATCTATTATATTAATTCCCTACAATTTTCTACCAAAATACCCTAATTTTACTTACCTGACAATTTTTTCCAACTTGAAATTATTCAACTTTCTCCACTCAAAAATCCATGTAAACTTCTCCTAAGGTGGAAAAGAGGATGAAGGTAAGATTCTAGATGAAATTTGGATGAGAAATAGTGTAAGAGAAAGCTTGGGAATAAGTTTAGTTATGGTAAAATTATGGAGAAAAGAAAGTTTGGGAGGAAAAAGAAGAGAGGGGGATAGATTTCTCTAGATAAATCTACCCCGCTCCAGCTCTTTTATACCTCCCCCAAATAAAAAGGTCAAACTAGCTTCGACCACTTATTAAATGTGTGGTCCATATTAAGCCACTTGTCACTATTTTTATTGGTTATATATTCTAATTGTTAAATTACCTCTAAAATTAGTCTAAAAATATTAATTAGGGTGTGATTAAAATTTCAAATCAATTTCAAAGCCTGAAAGTATAATTATCGGTCTAAAACCCTAATTTTTTAAAGTTATCCAAAAATTAATTTTTTGCTTTCAAAAATTAATTTGGACTATTTCTAATAGTGCTATCTAATATTTTATTTAATCATAATAATTTTTTAAGGTTCAAAACATTTTTTTGAGTTGGTTAAAGTTGTCAACCTTTTTATGGTTCATGTATTTTTTGTGTCTTTTAGGAACCTGACTTCAATTATACCTCAAATTATATTACTAAACTCATCATGAATTGTACATTCTAATGGTGAATAGAAATTTTGATGGGTCCTGTGGCCTTAAGTGATACTATTCACCTCAATGTCACTCAGTATCACTATTTATTATTCGAAAAGTACTATTTATGCAATTGAGATCTTTAAGGCGTCATAAGATTCAATCACTTAAAATCACAACCTAAATAAAATGAATCCAACATGATAACAACATACTAATGCTCAACCTTGTTCATAGGTGCCAAAGCCATCCTATAAGGCATTTTACATAACTGTAAATAATCTACACATCAAGAGCCTTGATGATGATGGTTTTTCTTATATTGATACCAATTTGTAAAGTGGTGGCATATTCCTTGAGAAGTGTACAAAATCTAACTAAGATCATAGTATAAAATTGAAGAACACTAAAAGAGGCATAGTCTAGAAGGTTGTTTTAACTTCCAATGGTGAGGGAAAGAATCAAGCTATCGTGTCTCCAAAGTAAGTCTGCGGATGACATAATGAAGGTTAATGTACCTTATAGTGCCAAGCTATTATGCCAAGGGCTTTTCAACATGGACATCAACTACACATAACATAATAAGGTTAGTCAGACCGATAGATGGCAACTATCGTACAACATCAAGGTTAGATATACTGAAATATAGCGTTAACCAATAGTTTTAATTTTGGTTTAATATGCCAAGATACTAGCATTAGTCATGGGTTTCTTTTCCATCATCAAAGATTTGATAGCATATATAGTTAGCAGTGTTTCTTTATTCGATAAGTAACCTTTATGCCAAGATACTGGTATTGGTCAGCCGAGGTAGTTTTTCATGTTGACTGATGGCATTGATCATTCCTCAATCCAAGTTAAACATGCCAAGATACTAGCATTGGTTATGGGTTTCTTTTTCGTCGTCAAAGATTCAGTATATTGTATAGTTAATGATGTTTCTTTGTTCAATAAGTGACTTTAATGTCGAGATATTAGTGCTGGTCAGTGGAGCTAGTTCTTCATGCCAACAAATGGCGTTGATCATTCCTTAATCCAGGTACAACATGTTGAGATACTAGCATTGGTCGTAGGTTTCTTTTTCATCATTAAAGATTCAATAGGTTGTATAGTTAGCAGTGTTTCTTTATTCGATAAGTGACCTTCATTTACTGGCATTGGTCAGTCAAGGTAGTTCTTCATACCGACAAATGGCATTAATCATTCCTCAATCTAGTTTTAAGATGTTGAGATACTAATGTTGGTAATGGGTTTCTTTTTTATCATCAAAGATTCGACAGGTTGTATAGTTGGTTATATTTCTTTGTTCGATAAGTGACCTTCATGCCAAGACACTGGCATTGGTCAGCTAAGATAGTTCTTTATACTGATAGATAGCATTGATCATTCCTTAATCCAAGTTCAACATACCAAGATATTAGCATTAGCTATGGGTTTCTTTTTTATCATTAAAGATTCAACAGGCAGTATAGTTGGTGGTGCTTCTTTTTTAATAAGTAACCTTTCATGCTGAGATACTGGCATTAGTCAACCGAGGTAGTTCTTCATGCCGACAAATGGCATTAATCATTCCTTAATCCAAGTTCAACATGCCGAGATACTGGTGTTGGCCGTGGGTTTCCTTTCTGTCATCAAAGATTCAACAGGCAGTATAGTTAGTGAGGTTTCTTTATTTGATAAGTGACCTTTTTGCTGAGATACTGGCATTGGTCAGTTAAGGTAGTTCTTCATGTCAATAAATGGCATTGATCATTCCTCAATCTAAATTTAACATGCTAAGATATTAGCATTAGCTGTGGGTTTCTTTTTCATCATTAAAGATTCGACCAGTTATATAATTAAAAGTGTTTCTTTATTCAATAAGTGACCTTTACATCAAGATATTGGCATTGGTTAGCTGAGGTAGTTCGACATGTCGACAAATGGCATTAAACATTCCTCAATCCTTGTTAGTCATGCCAATAAATGGCGACTATCATTTAACTTATCCTGGTTAAATATGTCGGTAGATGGCACTAATCAAACTTCAATAATTAAATCAATCCAAAGATTCATTACCTTAGGTACATTTCTTTTATCCTTTTACTCTAAAATTTGGCTCACTTAGGAACTAATGCATAGTTTCCCCAAAACTAGGGACAATTGTAGACATTAGGTCTTGAGACAACCTAAATTAGAGTTACACAATGAGAAAGAACCATTTATATTTTATATAGAAAACACAAACTCTAAGTTCCATCCTTGGTTTCCACAATTTTCTAAAATGTTTTCTATAGATTTTAACTTTGATTTACCGAGAGATTTGAAATTAGGTAAAAAAAACCTTGAATTTGGCCTTTTCTTTATGACAGACGACCGTCTGTCAATGTGTGTGGCCATTTTCTATCTGGCATTTCTTAGCAGATGACCTGTCTTGATTGTCCTGACCTAACCATGGTTTAATAACAGACAGTCATTGGTCACTAAGTCATGAGCGTGAGTGTTTAGGTTAGATTCAAGGGTGTTTTTGGGATTTTTAAAATCTTCTTTGAGTGCCGGCTGTCTGTCACTAACAGATTGTTATCTATAAAGATTTTCTAATAATAGATGGCATTCTATTATAAAATGATTGATTTGCAAATTCTATAGACCTCGTCCAGCCTTAGACCCTAAAAGCAGGCCTCCAAGAACAAATTAAATTCTACTATGAGGCATTCTAAGGGGTTAGGCATGCGTTACAGAATGCATCTAAGTAAAAAATAAAACTTCAGCATGTGTTACAAAATGCATCTAAGTAAAAAAGAAAACTTCCTTGGGAAATTCAGCAGAGGTAGAAGATGAACTCTCGAAGCTCTATCAAATATTTTGGAAATTAGGAAAAAATAAGAGAAAATTCAAAGGAAAGAGTTTGAAATTCTACAAAAGTGGATGAATGAAGCAAATAAACCTATTTATAGGGATACAGTTATGATTACTTCTCCTGCAAGTTAAGCTCGACTTTTAAAAAGCTTGGCCAATTCCCTTCTACCACATGCAAGTCAGCGATTGATCAATTGAACAAACGTCACGTTGAACAAAGGGTCGTAATTAATGGCACGTCTAATAAAATGTTACTTATCGTAATAGACAGTTGTCCCTTCCAACGCATGAAAAGTTTCCTCATTTAAATGAAATTCAAATTTTCCTTCCTAGAGTTGACCGCCAAATTTCCCATTTTATTGACTGATCGAATTGCATTTAGAGGGGGGACAAATGATAATGCCTAATATTCCATAAGGCCCACAAGGCCTAAGGCCTATCCCAACCAAAATCCCTACAAGGTAAGTCCCCATATACATGTGTGATCCATCACATCTAAGCTGTCAGCTGCATGTAAATCCAATTGGCTTGACACAGCTACACCATGTCAGCTGCACTGACACACTCTACAGGGCATGGATAGTCAAATCACTGCCAAACCACACCCTCTACCTATCTATCACTCTCACTCGAGTATCCCTACCTAGTAGGCCCAATCCTTTATAAATAACCCATCTTTTAAGGGCTCTAAGTATTGCACTCTTGAAACATTCTCTTTACTTTCTCTTTCTAAATCTATCACTAACTTAAATTTCAAAGTGTAAATGCCCAAACTAACCAGGCTTGCCTTCTTTCAAATTTCAAATTATATATAACCCAATCCGCTTGTATGTGTCCTCTCGTTTCGACAATTTTAGGATTGTCACTTATTATAGACCAAATCATATACATATATCGAAAAAGACTTGTAAAAAGAAATTATTACTCCCCTCGTCCCACTTTAAAATATAACTTTTCATTTTCACGAAAATTAAGAAAATGATTAAAATACCTCAATTTCATTAAAAAACTATAATAATTGACAAAAATATCCTTTTATATTTTCAATAATTTTAGTTAATTCTAGTTAAAAGTAGAATGTGATAAGATAGATAAATATTTAATAAACCGTATAATAAATAGGGGTATATATGTAAATCTGTTCTGAAAAAATATTCAAAGCGGAACAAAATAAAATAGAGAAAATAACCTTTTAAAATGAGACGGAGATAGTATTTTATTGAGTTGTTAAAAGCCTATTTTTTAGCAAAGATTTCTTAAAATATTTTAATTTAGGCAAAATGCATTTTTCAGGTCCTTAAATTTTTTAGCATTTTTGCTTTTAAACTCTTATATTTTTATTTTATAATATTAAACTCTCGATGGAAGAAAAATATGAAATTAAATTATATGTTTTATTTGACATGCCTTTGGTATTCACATATGAACCTCAATTTGATGTGTTTTTATATTTTTTTTTGTCAATTTTAAGTTAATTAGTATTTTTAATTGGTACTTCAATCTTAATTAATAAAGGTATGAATTGTGATACATTAAATTGAGGTTTAAATATAAATATCAAAAGTATATGAAATGAGATATATTATTTAATTTCATAGTTTCTGTCCACTGAGCACTTAATTTGTATAAAATAAAATAAAATAAAATTTCAAGGTACAATGTTGCAAGATAAAAATAAAGGAACTTAATAGCAAAAAATTAAAAAGTTTAAAAACTCCATGATATTTTTATAGTACAATTTTTATTTAATTTTTCTTACATTTAATAATCCAAACATGGTGTACTAATATAAGCCTAATGTGCAAAAATGCCCCTAATTTGGGCCAAAATAGCAATTTTGCCTCTAATGTTTAGTTACAGGCAATTTTTCCCTTAAGATTATAAAAATGGTGCAATTTTTTTCCTAAAGCAATGGAACCGTTAGTTTGACGTTATTCCGTTAAAATTTTGAGACATGCCCATGTCAGCATTCAAAAGATGGAATATGGTAAAATTAATGATTCTACTGCTTCAGGGGCAAAATTACACCATTTTGATAACTTTAGGGGCAAACTTGCCCGTAACTAAACATTAAGGGAAATTTTGCTTTTTTGACAAATATTAAGGGCATTTTTTTGCATAATAAGCCCATAATATATGTAAGGTTTAACGTAAAAATATCATAAATAAATAATTTGATTACATTAGTATAAAACTGTTATGATAATTTTAATCTCGTAAAAGCAAATGAGATAATTTCATCATCAATTCATAAGATATTATAATTTCATTAGCAATTCTTAAGATATTATATTTGTTATATATTTAGAAGCTCGATGCCTGTTTTGGCAGAAATTCACTATACTATTATTTTGATTTTTTTAAGAGAAAAAAAGAGTAGAGATTTGAACTTGGAACATCCTAATATCTTCTTTGATTTTTATTGGTGCATTTTCAAAACTTTTAACTATTTAATTACTTTTAAAAAATATAATTATTGATATTACAAAAAAATACAATCTTCTTTTTATTTAGGGGACAAATCTAAAGTAAAATAGGGTTCTTATTTTATGGAATGAGTAGAATCCTACTATGATAAGAATAGCAAAGCTATAAAACGAAGATACTTTACATCAAATGTACACACTTGACCTTCAAAACATTTATTACTCTCCAAAAACCTACAAACTTACCATTTACTTGACTTAACTTTGAATTCCCAATCTCAATCCAACTCAAATAAGATTTAAACATTTTTTTACAAATATTTTTAAATATTAGTGACTTATTCGGTCTATCAATAGTTGATTAGAATATCGCACACTCCACATATAAAGTATAAGGTGAATATGTCATTTCACTTCTCATTAATTTTATACTTTATAAAATAATTAAAAAAAATCTAATTCTTTTCTTTAACTAAAATTAGAGTTACATATTATTGGAAAATTAAGTGAATATTTTACTCCCTTTGTCCCACTTTAAAAGGTATTTTTCTATTTTTCACATAAATTAAAGAAATGATTAAAATACCTTAGTTTTATAAAAAAAACTATAGTTATCGATAAAAATACCCTTTTATATTTTAATAATTTCATTTAATTTTAATTAAAAGTAGAGAGTAATAGAAAATAGAAATATTTAATAAAGTATATAATAAATAGGGACATATATGTAAATCTATTCATTAAATTTTGAAAAGAAAATTTAAAGTGGGATAAAGTAAAATAGAAAAAATAACCTTTTAAAGTAGAACAAAGAAAGTAATAAATTTGAAAAGGCCAAATACAAGACATTCAAACTTGACAACAAAAGTTATTTAGACACTTCAAATTAAAGAATAGCCTATTTAACACTCATGGTCTCTAATTTTGAGGCAAATAAACTCTTTTCACAATAATGTGAAAAGAAATAGAGTCGCATGTAAAACAAATGCTCTGACATGACATTAATTTGAACAAAATTTTAAGACTTAACCATTTTTAAGTCAAATTGTAACTAGGACAAGTGTGATATTACAAGAGAGAATTAAGCTTAACATTTGTGAGTTTGCTCGTACCAGGAACTCTAGCGGCCTTAAATGCCTTATTGTGCAGACTGAAAGTCTTAATTATACCACTCGACTAAAGCAAATTAGCAAAAGTCTTGCATCTAACCTTTTCAAGCAAATTGATGATGTTAAAATCAGAGGCTAGTGGCTTTGGAACAATTAAAATCCTTAGAGCAATAATTTGAGCACTAATCTTAAGAATAAAAATATTGTAAGGGATGTGTTTGGCAAACTTAGTATAGGTGGAATTAAGCTTGGAGCAAGGAGCAACAGATCCAAAGTCGACTTTGCCACCTTGAAGATGGGTGATGTTAATGAAGCTGAGATTGCTAGACGCATTTCTAGTAGTTTAGTAAAGAGTGGTGAAGAGGATTGTGCCTTTAGATATCTGGTGGAGTTCAGTTGGGTCACAGTAGTCGAGAACTATAAAAAGACTAAGGGGCTACCATGTCTACTGAATTTCCATTTAATGATGCATCTAATGCAAATGAGTTTTACATTTTTTGCCACTTTAGAAAAAATAATTTTTATATTTAAAATTAAAAAATATATTTATTCAATAGATTATATTTTAAATTAAGGGATCTAAGTAATTTTTATTGTTACATTTGGGTGTTTATTATTGTATTTGGCCTTAAACAAAACACAAATAAATACGAATACAATATGTGCCTAATTTTACCAACTTTTCAACACATCTTTCAATGCGTTCGGGTATGATTTTATTTTGGATTTTTGATTTTTTCTTAAAAATAAAACCAAAACATGTTTGAGATTTTTTTTCCATTTTGGTTTTTATAAAGAAATTATTCTCATACCAAAAACAGAAATTAAAAATCTTCAAAATGTGATTTTTGTTGTTAAATATTTCTATTTGGATGACTTATTATATTTGTTATTTCCTTTATTTCTTGATTTATTTTTTAGATTCGTTTATTTTATATATGGACCAAGTTATTATTATTATTATTTTGTTAGAGAAGTTTTTTGTGTTTATAAATACTCTCAGTGTTATTATTTTAGATATATAATAATCTAACAGAGAAATTATAGTTCTCATTCTTCTTTATATTTTGTTCTAATTTTACTTTTACTTATAACACATTATCAATATGCTAGGCTCTACTGATTATTAGAAGTCAGTGGTTTACAGCAACCTAACTCGAAGGAATCAAAAATATAAATTTACAAGATTAAATGGTAAATCATCTCAAAATTAATTTATATTATTTTATAAATTTATAATACCGATTATTATATATTAAAAAGCTTATGTATGTTGGTTACTTGTATATACGTCCGGTTATTATGTCTTAAAAAACTTATATATGTGGGTTAGTTTAACCTGTGCATATACATATAAAATATGTTTTCATCTTTATATTTACATGAAAAAGTTTTGTATGTCTTCAATGGCCGCGTGAATTTATAATTATAACATGTTCATAATCTCGATAATTATATTATTATTATTATTATTATTATTATTATTATTATTATTACTACTACTACTACTATTTCTTTCAATTCCATAAATTAAATTATGCCATGCATAAATAGTTGGACATTTGCATTATATTCTTAATTCTTGTATGTCTAAATGGATTACGTATGTTTTATGAAGGATTTAATATTGGTGCACATGAAACTAATTGTTGCCTACCGAAAAATTTATCTATAATTGCATTTTAATTTTTATTGATTTAATTTTTTTGACACGTTATTTACAATCTAATTTTTCTCTTTTCAATATAATGCCTTTGCAATGTCGAATCTCACAAAACTTGAATTTGTTGCCCTTATTATTTTTGGAAGAAATTATCTTTCATAGGCACTTGATGCTGAGATTCACCTCAATGCTATGAATCTTAGAGATTCAATAAAAGAAGACAATAATGCATCCCTACAGGATCACGCTAAGGTAATGATTTTCCTTTGACACCATTTACGCGAAGAATTGAAAATTGAATATCTCACTATTAAAGACCCATTAGTCTTTTGGAATAATTTAAAGGAGTGATATAAACACCAAAGTACGGTGATTCTCTCAAAAGCTCAAAATTAATGGATACACTTACATTTGTAAGATTATAAAAATGTAAGTGAATACAATTCAACCTTATTTAAGATTAGCTCTCAATTAAAATTATGTGGAGAGAATATTACTGATAAGGACATGTTAGAAAAAACATATTTAACTTTTCATCCCTCAAATATGCTCCTACAGCAGCAATATCGAGAGCATAGATTCAAAAAAATATTTTGAGCTAATCTTGTTTACTTGTCGCTAAACAAAACAATGAGCTTTTGATGAAGAACCACCAATCTCATTTAACTAGTTCATCTCCATTACCTGAAGTTTATGTGGCATTTCTCAAGGTTGTAGACAAGGTTATGGTAGAAAGGGTTGTGGTCATGGAAGATGGAATGGTTTCAATTTTTCTTTAAATAATTAAAACATAGGTAATAACAAGAAATGGGTGAAAAGTGAGAAAATATTGAAAAGAAAATGCAAAACAAGGACAATGTTTGCTTTAGATATGGAACTAAACTTCATTGGTCTCGTATATGTTGTACTCTTAAACATCTAGTTGATCTTTACAAGGCATCTTTAAAGGGAAAAGGAAAAAGGAAAAAAAAATGCTAAAGTGAATTTTTCAGAGCTTATTGATCCTACCAATGATAAAAAATTTCCTTTAGATGTTGATTTTGATGTTTTTTTATTTTTTTGAGGATGATAGTGGTAGAATTGATCATTTGATTGGCGATGGAAATGTTGACTATCAAAATAAGTTTATTCTTGTTATGCAATTTTACAATTTCAATAAAGTCTACTATTTTATTTTAATAAGTAATTCTTAAAGTATTTCTTGTTTGTTATCATTTTTCTTCTTGTTATTAAATGAATGTTTTTTTGTTACTAGATAATCATATAAACTTGATGTTATAGAGGATAACATAGGTTTAGTGGATAGTGGTACAACTCACACTATTCTTCATAACGAAAAGTATTTCTTACAATTAACATTAGTTGAAATTAATGTTAATACAATATCTAGTTCAACAAATATAGTTAAAGGCTCTAGTAGATTCTATCTTATGTTCCTAAATGGAACACCAGTATACATTGATGATGCATTATATTCTAGTAGATCCCGAAGAAATCTACTAAGTTTTAAAGATATATATCATAATGGTTATCATATCGAAACCACAAATGAGGGAACTGTTTAATATTTATATATAACTTCTATAAAATTGAACCAAAAGTTTATATTAGAGAAGTTTCCAAGTCTTTCAACTGAATTATATTTTACCAAAATAAAGATGGTTAAATCTAATTATATGCATCGGAAAGTACTCAGATCCTAAAAATTTTATACTTTGGCATGATTGTCTTGGTCATCCAGGTTCAACCATGATGCGACATATTATTGAAAATACAAATGGACATGGATTAAAGGATCATAAAATTCTTTTATCTAACGATTTTTCTTGTAGTTCTTGTGTATAAGGTAAATTGATTATAAAACCTTTACCATCCAAATTACATTTAGAGTTTCCTATTTTTCTTCAAAGGATACATGGAGATATTTATGGCCCAATTCATCCATCTTGTGGACCATTTTGATATTTCATGGTTTTGATTGATGCCTCAACTCGATAGTCATATGTATGTTTACTTTTTACTCACAATATTGCTTTTGCTAAACTTCTTGCTCAAATTATAAAGCTAAGGTCTAGCTTTCCTCATCATCTAATCAAGACAGTTCATTTAGATAATGCATGTGAGTTTTCTTCAAAAGCATTTTATGACTTTTGCATATCAGTTGGGATTAGTGTCGAGTATTATGTTGCACATGTTCATACTCAAAATGGTTTAGCTGAATCTTTTATAAAGTGATTACAATTTATTGCTAGACCTATGCTTATGAAGTCACAACTTCCTGCATCTGCTTGGTGACATGCAATTGTTCATGCTGCATCTTTAGTTTGTATACGACCATCCATATATTAGAAATTTTCACCTTTGCAACTTTTTTTTATCAACAACCTAATATATCTCATCTTAGGATTTTGGTTGTGCTATTTATGTTTCTATTGCCCCTCCTTAATAAACCAAAATATGTCCTTAATGACGTCTTGGTATATATGTTGGTTTTGATTCTCTTTCTATCATTAGGTATCTAGAACCTTTAACTGGTGATCTTTTTTTAGCAAGATTTTTAGATTGTCAATTTCATGAATCAATATTCCCTCAATTAGGGGAAGATAAAGGTAAAGGGCCAAAAACACAAGAAATTAGTTGGAAGAAATTAGTTCAAAGAATAATAAATTTGCATAATGCTACAAATCAATTGCTAGATATCTTTACAAATACCTAAAAGGTCACTAAATCTCATGTTTTAGCTGCCAATGTACCTGCAAGATTGATTATCCCTAAAGGATTTCGAGTAGGTATGGCAGCCAATGAATCTAACATACACCAAAAGCATGGTAGACCTATTAGTGAAAAAAATATTATTTCTCGAAAAGAAACGGAATTGAAAAATATTAAAAATGATGCTCTAGAAGGGGTTAAAAATAACACATATCAACAACTTTATATTTTCAAAGAAACAACCCTGAAAATGGTTCCTGTACCAAAAAATTATGAGATCTCATTAAAATTTGGAAATATGAGGGATAAAGAAGAAACATGTATTAATAATGTGTTTGCATATGTAGTTGCTTATGAGATAATTAATAATAATGAGCATGAGCCTCAAACTGTAGAAAAATATTGACATCGAAGTGATTGGCTTAAATAGAAAGAAGCAATTCAAGCTGAGCTAGATTCATTAGCTAAGCGTAAAGTATTTGGATCAGTAGTGCAGACAACAGAAGATGTCAAACCTGTTGGATATAAATGGGTTTTTGTCCATAAAAGAAATGAGTTAAATGAAATTATGAGATACAAAACACGACTTGTTGCATAAGGTTTCTCACAAAGGCCTAGTATAAATTATAAAGAAACATATTCTCCTATTATGGATGCAATCACATTTAGATTTTTTATTGGTTTAATAGCCTATGAAGGGCTAGATATACATTTAATGGATGTGGTGACAACTTACTTATATGGATTATTGGATAATGACATATATATGAAAATTCCTGAAAGATTTAAGATGCCTGAAGCATATAATTCAAAACCTCGACAAATGTACTCAATTAAACTCCAAAGATTTTTGTATGGATTAAAGCAATTTGGACGCATGTGGTATAATTGCCTAAGTGAATACTTAGTGAAAAATGGGTATGAGAATAATTAAATTTGTTAATGCATTTTTATCAAGGAAATAAATTCAGGATTTGATATAGTTGTAGTTTATATTGATGACTTAAACATAGTAGGGACTCCAGAAGATATCTATATTACTGTAAAATATTTGAAAAGGGAATTTGAAATGAAAGATCTTGGAGAAACAAAATTTTGTCTTGGGTTTTAAGTTAAATATTTGCCAAAAGGAATTCTTGTGCATCAGTAATCTTATATAAAGAAAATCTTTAAATAATTTTATATGGATAAGTCCTATCCATTAAGCATTCTAATGGTTGTTCGCTCTCTTAATGTCAAGACATATCCTTTTTGTCAACAAGAAGATAATGAAGAGATTCTTAATTATGAAGTACCATATCTTAGTGCAATAAGTGTACTTTTATATCTTGCAAATAGCACTAGACCAAATATAGCTTTTGCAGTTAATTTACTAGCAAGATTTAGTTCTGCACCAGCACGAAGGCATTGGAATGGTGTAAAACATATTCTACGTTATCTTCATTAGCTTTTGCAATTAATTTAGTAGCAATATTTAGTTTTGCACCAACTCGAAGGCACTTGAATGGTGTAAAATATATTCTACGTTATCTTTATGGCACTTCTAACATGGTTTTGTTTTTTTCCAAAAGGAGTAAATTAGCAGGATATACCGATGTTGGATATCTATCAGATCCTCATAAAAAGCTTGGTAACAAACATGTTATGTCTTCACATATGGTGACACTGCTATTTCTTGGAGATCTCTTAAGCAAACAATCACTGCTGCTACTTTAAATCATTCAAAAATATTAGCCATCCATGAAGCAAGCCGTGAATGTGTGTGGTTGAGAACCATGGCTTAATATATTAAGGGAATAAGTGGGTTAGTAGTGGAGAAAAAGTCAACAAAATTATGTGAGGATAATGCAGCATGTATTTCACAACTCAAAGGTGGTTATATCAAAGGAGATAGAACCAAACATATCTCACCAAACTTCTTCTATACTCATAAACTTATGAAAGAAGGATAGATCGATGTTTGCAATATTTGCTCAAGTTATAATCCAACAAATTTGTTCACAATCAAGAAGCATGTGCACAATATTAGAATGCTCCAATTAAAAGATTTAGTGTGATTCATTCTATTGTTGAAGGGAAGTACTTATGAATATTGTACTTTTTTTCCTTCGCTAAGTTTTTATCCCACAGGATTTTTCTTAGCAAGGTTTTAACGAGGCATGTTCATAATGTATAGTCATCCAAGGGGTATTGTTGTGAAATAATCTTATTTGGACGACTTTCCATATTGGTTATTTCTTTTATTACTTGATTTATTTCCTAGATTCATTTATTTCCTATATGGACTAAGATTTTTGTATTTATAAATACTCTTAGTCTTATTGTTTTAAACACATAATAATATAATAGAGAAATCATACTTTTCATTCTTTTCTATATTTTGTTCTGATTTTACTTTTATTTATAACGGTTTCTAGAAATTTTCTTTTGTTAACAATTTAATTGCTTTATCGTCATTATTACCATCACTACTACCACCACCACCACACTACCATTGCAACCATCGCCATGAGCCACCGCTGCTGTTACCACCATTAGACTACTGCTGCCGCCACCGCCATCATATAGCCGCTACTGCCACCACCATCGCCATCACCATTATCGCTGCTGCCATCACCACTAAACCATAGCTGGCGCCACTATTGCCACTACTATCGTCACCATTATCGCTATCGCCGATGCCGCCACCACTACCGTTATTGCCATCACCATCACGCTATCATCACTGCTGCCGTCGTCGCCACCATCCCTATTATTGTTGCTGCCATCGCCATCATTACCCCTACACCGCCACTTTCATCATTATCGTCTTCACCAAAATTATAATTATAATATACATAAATAATTAAAAAAATATATATGAATAATTAAAAAAATATGTGTGGTGCATGCATACATATATGCATCGTATGAAATGTCAGAGGGAAATTAGAGAGAATAGGGGGGCACCTATGGAAGAATAAAGAAGTATGGGTTGGTCATGGTTAATGGTTTTTTTGCTTACCCAATGTAGGGTATCATCAATGTGGGACTTTTGTGAAGAAGGTCCAAAAAGGCAGTGCAGCACAAACGGAAGATCCTAAGAACGTCCTCTTCCTCTATTTCTCTCTCTCCTCTCTCTCACAACTGTCCTTTATCTACAGAAGAAGAATCATCACTAAAATCAATATTATTTATTTTATTTGTTATACAAAAAATTAATTATTATTAATCTTATAAAAGAAAAGCAAAGTTGCTCTCTGTTTTCGCCTTCTCTTTTCTCATTCAGGATTGTGTTTTTCGAGCGTTTCTATTTGTTTTCTTTTTCCTCTCTAACACAGACGATCCTCAAGTGGGTTAGGTCTGCTCTTTTATTTCCATCAATGGAAACCATTTAGATAAGGAAGGTAAGTTTTCTCCTGCAAAAATGTTTTGTATTTTTTTTCCTTTCTTTAATTGAAAAGTTTAATTTCTCTAATAAAAATTATAACTTTGATGTATTGATGATAAATTACAGAGCTATTGCAGAGAAATTTGAAGAACCCGATCTTTTTGATATAAATAGTTGTGTGCTTGATCATGGCTGTTGCCGAGAATGCTGGGGTCAAGAACGGCACTTCAGGTCAAAATTTTGACAGCACCGTAGTATCAACGGACTCCAAAGGACCAAACGATCTCGGAAGATCAAAACCCATAAATGAATCCTCGGTCAACATCAAGGAATCAAATTTTCAGGCTCAAAATGATGATCAGAATGCTAACGGGCAGTTTGAGCACCAAGCGAGCGCGACTCTAAGCAATGGCAAGACAAACGGAACCCAGATTCAGAATGGGTTCGATATCAGTCAGCAGCAGATGGTGGCCAAGGCTGTTGGGTATGGGAACAATCGGATTGAAAGGCCTAAATCTAATGGGTTGAATGATATGAGTGATTTGGTGGAGATTTTGTCCAAGCTGAATCCCATGGCCGAAGAGTTTGTCCCTCCTTCCATTGCTAACAATCATGGCTATCTGGGTAATGGATTTGGCTACGCCAATAATTTTGTGCTGCAGACCAATCATGGAAACGCCAATGGAAATAATACTAAAAGGGTACGATTGTTTGTTTTGTTTCTCTTTTCTTTCCTTTCTGTTTGTTAGTAATCCTTTTTTAGGTCATGGTAGACTGATTATAAAGTTGGTAATTTTGTAGCGATAAGGTCGTAAGTTGTAAGGTGTTAAAATGATCATAATGAGCATTAAACAATTTTGTTGGAATCAAATGGATGGTGATTTGCTTTACCATTTCTTATGCTTTTTACTTCATTTACGTTTATATTTTGTGCCAGAAGAAGAACAACTTCAGTCAAGGAAGGCGAAGGATCAACAGCAGGACGAGTATGGCTCAGCGTGAGGAGGTAATTAGGAGGACTGTTTATGTTTCTGATATTGATCAACAGGTAAACAATACCATTTAACTCTTCTCTCTCTGTTTTTCTATTTTTTTTTCTGAGGTTCTTTTATCTCATGGAGGATTGCTTGCACCCTATTTGTGGAATAATTGTTTTTTCTTTGTTTGTCCGTAGGTTACTGAAGAGCAGCTTGCAGGTCTTTTTGTTCACTGCGGTCAGGTATCCAGCTATAATTTGCTGCTTCTGGACATTTAATTTTGCTAATGGTGGATTTTATTCAATTGTTTACTCTTTTATTCCTCTTTTGGCAAAGGTGGTTGATTGTCGTATATGTGGTGATCCTAACTCTGTTCTCCGATTTGCCTTTATTGAGTTTACTGATGAAGGTACTGTTGAAATCTTATATGCCTTATTTGTCTCCATGAACACGTGTTTATTTGACCATAAAATGTGCTTGCAGAGGGGGCCAGGGCTGCTTTAAATCTGTCTGGGACAGTTCTTGGATATTATCCGCTAAGAGTGTTGCCTTCCAAAACTGCAATTGCACCTGTTAACCCCACATTTTTGCCAAGGGTGAGAATTGTTTGTAATTAACAAGATGATATCTTGTCTATTATGGCAAGTATTTATATTTATTCTTTCCGCCAGTATTTGATTTATTCTGTTATTTGGCTTGCGTTGGCAGTCCGAAGATGAACGTGAGATGTGTGCAAGAACTGTTTACTGTACCAATATTGACAAGAAGGTAATATTAGAAGTTGCATAATATTTTCTGTCTGTAGTTTACAGTCTTGTTGAGGGCAATATGTAGGAATCTTTTGCTACTTCTACACTCTTTGCTTTGATTAATTGTTGCAGGTCACACAGGCAGATGTTAGACTCTTCTTTGAATCTTTTTGTGGAGAGGTTTGTCATTGCTTTTACCATGTACCTAAAAATATCGTTGGATTCTGGCCTGTCTTACAAAAAATTTGCTCCAAGCAGGTTCAGAGGTTGAGGCTTCTTGGAGACTACCATCATTCAACACGCATTGCTTTTGTTGAGTTCACGGTGGTAATTATAAATAATTCTTGATCTTTCTTGTCAATCTAAAGTAATTATATCTTACTTTGAGTTACATTTTAAGAAAGAAGGGGTCATACCTACACTGTTGTTTCTATTTATTTAGTTAGTTAACTTATTCAGTTAAGGGCTTGAAGCATGATGTTTTTGAAGTTCTTAACAAAATTCCATACATGCGTACCTTTTGTAGCTCTTAAGATTGCATTAGATTCAGTTCTAGGTAATTAGCACTCTAATTTTAGAAATATTGAAAGAATGGGATCTTATAGCTCTTGTTTTAAAACATTTAATAACAAGCAGTAAGATTGCTTGTTTTTAGTTCAATTACATAGTTACATTGCTTGCTCTTAGATTAGTAAGTATTGTTATGCAAAGTATCAGTAGGTTTAAATTGGAACTTATGACTTAATACACTTTAATCTACAGTGAATATTTTTGAGAATAATAAAATTTTTATTAATGCTCTTTTTTCTTCAGGTTCTGGGAATGAACAAGCTATATAAATAAACTACAAATCCTATCATAACAAGGAAAAATGATAACTAATTAGGAAATATAAAGATAACTCAAACTAGGAATATAAAAGAGAATTTTAATCTAACTAGGAAAATCACTAATAGTTAGCAACACTCCCCACAAGTTGGTGTATATATATTACATATGCCCAAATTGCAAACTAAGGTGTGGTAATAGTTGTTTATTAGATTATCATGCACTCTACCGTAGCCAATCTTCTTCCTTATTTAAAAATTTTGTCTTCACAAAAGTTGGTAGTGGCATTGGAGGAGGAGGCAAGTTTAGATAAAAAATGCCTGAAATATTGGATTTCATATGAAAAAAAAGGTTCAGCAGAGGTTGTCTCCTTGGATGTTTCAACTATCTCTGGCAAATTTGTTGGAGTCCTCGTGGAGTTGTCTTGTTTTCCTCCATTGCCCCTAGTAGGGTGACCATATAACATCCTGCAAGTCTCTTTTATATGGTGTGGCTTCCCAGAATAATCACAATATAGGTGAACTTTATTAGAATTGGTAGCCTTCAATTGTTTCTGAGAAATTTTTGCTGTTAATCTAGATTTCTCAACTGGTGCTATGTAGAGCGTAGCACTTCTGATTTCTTCTTGTTGAACATAGGAATGTGCTTTTTCAAGAGAGGAAAAAGTAGTTTTACCTAGTACTTGAAACCCTCATCTGATCAAATTCATTGTTCAAGTCAACTAGAAAATCGTAAACTTGCTCCTTGTCAATTAGTTTTTGAAATTTAACCACATCTCTAGTATAATCTGCTTGGAAATCTTAATAATAAGCTAATTCCTGCTATAAGACATCCAATTTAGCAAAATAATCTGAAACTTCATTTCACCTTTCTAGTGCCATGAATCTTATTCTGGATTTTGAAGATCTGAGCATCATTCTCCATGCATGAATAAGTGATCTTAGTAGCATTTCATATTTTTTCTGCAGTGTCAAGCAACAAATATTTTTTGGAGATCTGGGGTTGCATAGAGTTGAGAAGTCAAGTCATAACAAATGAATTTTCTGAATCCCATTGGCTGTATGTAGAGTCAAAATTATTTCATTGTTTTTTTATCCCCATTAATGTAACCCTACAACCTCCTCGCTTTGATGAAAAATAAACAAGCTCTAGCTCAAGTTAGATATGTACCACTACCATCAAGTTTCATAGAAGTTGTTTGCAAATAGAGGTTATCATTAATCGGTTTACTTTTACCTATTGCTTCAATGTTTGCCATAGTAGCAAAAAGCGCTAGGACAATAAAAAAAAAACAACAAATAGAATTGGAAATGAAAGCAGAACCATAAGAATGAAGGCATAAAAACCAAGTCCAATAGTGGCTGGAAACTTGCTGGTCAGTGTCGGAAGCGACTGACGAGGTGGTTGGAAGGAAGTTAGACAACAAATGGCAGTTAGAGGGTGCTCTATGTGCTTCACGCTCCGGTGCGTGAACAGTAACATCAAATGCTTTGATGATCGGATTTGGTGGGTTGGCTGCGCTGCAGGTGGCAGTGGTGGTGCAAGCCACCTTCCACTCAAAATAGAAAAGCCCAATTTTAGTGTTATGTGGTTCTCAAACCAAACCAAAATAAAATTAGGGATTTTTAACCAAAAATCAGGTTTTGTGGCTCTAATGTGACCAGGAGAAACTCAACTTTTTCACACATTTCTAAAATAAATATTTTACCTATTGCTGAGAGGGAGGAAACTTTACCTTTTTAGAATGAGAAAACTCAACTTCTAGAAAGAGTAAGGCTCTAATACCTTAAAGGTTTTTGAGAATAAGGAATATTTTATTAATTCTCTTGTTCTTCATGTTCTTAGAATGAACAAGCTATATAAATAGAAAAAATAAATCCAATTATAACTAGGAAAGATAAAAACTAATTAGGAAATATAAAGATAGCCCTAACTAGGAAAATTAAAGAGAATCCTAATCTAACTAGGCAAACCACCAACAGCTATCAGCATATAGTTATGTAGAATAGGTTCAGCAATATACTTGCTGATGTTCTCATGGTGTAAAAATATTACTGTTGATGAGTTTTGAGTTTTATAATAAGGGGATGTTACTGCTCATAATGAGGCATATGAAAATAATATGTTAAATGCACACGTATGGAGATTAAAATCATTTCTTATCCGATTGACATTTAATAGCAAGGTTGTCAAATCCTGTCCGGATTGGTTGGTTGGACTAGTAACACTAGTGGCCAACTCCTGTCAGCGCTGTTCGGCACAAAAAGCCATTTTTAGTCATGCCTGAATTAAACCTGATGACTCAGCCGGGTAATGAGAAACTGCTGGATGACCCAGTCATAGGTCAACTGGGTTTCCATTGTTTCTGTCACAATCAAAAAAGGGGAAGGATTTGCAGAGAGAAGAGATGCAGGGAATTTGTTTATTAGGAGAGATATTAAAGGTGTAATCTTTGAACCAGAGTTGCAGTCTTTCTAGCAATCTATGTAGGTGAAGGATGCACCTAGTTAGAGGTGTAATTTTGGGGGCTTATTGTGGCGATTTCAAATACCTATGATTGTTTTGAGGAGGTTAAAGGGATTTATTTTTTCTATGGTTGCTAATGGTGTTGTTTGGGTAAGAGGTGTACAGAGTTAACTAGAAAAATAAGAAGATGAAGATGGAGTACACTGGTTTCTCTTCTCCTACCCTTTTCAACTGTGGTGTAGCTGGTGAAAGCAAAATATTGCTGTTGGTAAGATGACAATTTGATTTTGTAATGATAGAGAAGCCTCCACAAATGGAGGTCTCCTCAATGTCATTTAATAACACACAGTAGAAATATAAGAAGTGATGCTTAGGTTTTGGTGCTATTCTTGTTCCAAATGTTGTGAAATCCATGTTAAACAGTGGTTTTGGTGCTCATTTTGGTCCCACCTGAACTTGTCTCTCTATTGATGCTACAAGGAGGACAATAGAGTGGTAAAGACAATGTAAAGCTTAGCTGCAGTTAATTCTAAATTGGAAACTTAACAGTTTTGATTGAAATATGTTCTTCCAATTTCAAATTTGATTAAAAATTGTTATATATTAAAATAAAAATTTTATTAAATTATAATTAAGTTCATGTGAATTCAAATTAATATTTTATCCTATATGTTTAAAATAAAATAATATATATTACAAATTACTACTAAAATATAACATATAATAAAAAAAAAAGCCTTAATGTGATTTTTATTTTACTACATTTTTGTTTTTTCGGCAAATGGGTTCAAATATGATTTTTGAATGAATTTTCATGAACCATAGACCCCATTTGGACTTTTGATTTGTGACCTTCTGGCTTCATCAGTTCTTGGGTGCAGAGTTTGAAGATTTTGTTTAGCAGTGGTGATCCCCATTCTTAATTAACACAAGACTGAACAAGAATTATATTCCTAAATTAGAAAAGCATATGCATGTTCTCTATATCAGAAGTTGTGAAATGGAAGTTGTCTATTGCTTGTGACTTTTGAAGTTGACCTGACAAGCTTCATATTCTTGTTGGAGCTCTTACACAATATTAACCTTTGGTTGGAACTCTTATGTTATCAATTTGTATCTTTCGTTTCATGCTTCAGCTTGCTAGGAAGCTCATGAGAAGATTTAGATAATAGAAATAATTATGCTGGCAGCAAGGATATTTGAACACTACATTTAGTATTTTATTTTCTATAGTTGATTTTCAATGAGCATAGTTAACTGGTGAGGGATATTGTAAGTACATTAAACTATGAATCGTAAGTACATTAAACCATTAATTGCATTTAAGGAGTCGAGCAGATGCTTTGATGTCCTTTGATTCTACTTGCTCTGACACTAATAATATTCTTTACATTTTCATTATTTGGATGTAAGCCAATCTTCTTTCTTCCAATTTAATCTATAGGCTTGTTTATTTAATTAACTATCAGATGGCATATGGCAAAAACAAGAGGTGCATGCTTTAATCTGTAGAAGCAACCATGAGCAGATAGATAACCATTATTCTAGGGTTCTCTGTTGGCTTAGTAGGTCTGTTTATATTTTCTAATGCACAACTCTTTACAGCTAAGGAGAAAAAAGAATGTTTCTTCTCTCTCTTACACATATGGAAGTAGGATCTGTTGGTCCAAGAAAAGTAGCTATGGTCAGAGGCGGAAGTAGAAATTTTTATCAATACGTTAAAATTTAGATAATGACATTGTATATGTAAGTCACATGTAAAGAAAATAACAATCACAATAGATATATAGACATAAAAGATAACCTAAAATTAAATACTATATATTTAATCTCTATGGCTATACAAAAAATTATCAATTATGATATGTACATTTACATAAATAAAATTTCAATGTGTGCAATAAAAATTCATCCATGATAGGGGCGTAGGTGGCTCTTGAGACCCTATTCAATTATGCAAAATTTAAAAAAAGACTTGTAATTTTAATCTATTTTAAAATTGAAACCACTCAAATAAGAAAAATTAAAAAAACTCATTATTTTAACCTTTTTTTTTTATTGACCACACTAAAATATTTAAGTGACTCCTTTTATTTTTTACGTGAATGAATTTTTTTATTAGTTGCCGTAATTTTTAAATGAATTTTTTTATTAGTCGCCATAATTTTTAATTTCATTGAGCCAAATTCCTGGCTATGCTCCCATTCATTATCATTTCTCTATGAAAAAATCTTTTCAATCTTTTTCTTATGACTAAATTGTAAGTAAGGAAATCATCATTCTCTATTGCAAAGTCTAGTAAGAAATTAAAGAAAGAGAATTTTAATAATCGTGATTTTTTATTTGGATTTAATTATTAGGACATTGGAGCTGCAAAATTAATTTTTATTCTATTTGGCTTAATTTTTGTTATTGTCTATTTAATTTTTAAAGAAGATTGGACTAGATTCAAAATTGGACTAATATAATTTTATGGGGGCTGAATCATTAATTTTATTATATTATATATATATATACTAATTTTCAAGAAAAAGCTAGTGAGGCAATGGCCCCCTGGGGCTGGACGTAGTTCCACCCTGGCTGCTGGTCGAACATAAGTTCGCACTATAAGTTTTTCTGATGTTACATCATTGATGTTCTTCCTGGTTGCTTTTCCCTTTAGTATTTCTGAAGCAGATGTTCTAAAGGATTTTGATATGGGTTTTGAATATTTTTGGATCATGTATGGTACCCATGCATTTGCTAGCCATAACTTTGCAGTGTAGTGGCATTGAATTTATTCCTTGTAGAGTACATCTTAACTGTATATGAATAGTTTAGAAACATTTTGCTAGATTATGTTAAAAGGTCCAAATTCTAGTAACAAATGACCTATTGACACGCCGAAGTCAAGTAATTGGCAAACTTACGTTGAAATTTAGTGATGATTTTGAAATCAGCGCAAGTTTAATGCTGATGATTGAAAAAAAGGCCTTTGTTGGCTAAGAAAAATCCAAGGTTATAGGATGATAACATAAAGATTTTTTGCAACATTTGTTTTATGTAGGTAATCCATTTGTTAGCAATCTGTATGTCCAAATGTGTAATAATGTCTTTGATGCAGAATGTGAATATCTATGCAGAACTTAAGTTCTCAGCTATAACATCACCCCAAGGCCATTGACAAGTTGCCTGCTGGTTATAATATATTCAAATGATTTGTGCAATACATTTGCAGCAACTGTTTGATAATCTACTTTTTCTTTTTCTGTTAAGTTTTAATGTGATTTTGTTCTTGTTTTTGTGTGGTTTCCATATGCCATTGGGTGGTACGCGTAAAAATGCCATGTATGCTGTGTTTTGAACTCTTCGGATGCATAATTATGCTTCCTATTCTTGCAGGCTGAAAGTGCAATTTTAGCACTGAACTGTAGTGGCGCAGTCCTGGGTTCTTTGCCAATAAGGTAGCTTGGAAGAACAATTTGCTGCTCTTTTTTGTCCTATCTGGAAAGCCTTTGACATCAGTCTTCAAGTTTTTAAGACAGTTGTATGATGTTGTGAATGCAGGGTGAGTCCGTCCAAGACACCTGTGCGACCTCGCATTCATCGCCCGCCATTGCACTAAATCATGCCTAACGCCTCCAGCACTAATCAACCGCTGATATATATATAATACATATATATAGATACTGAAACATTTGAAAGGTACTTGTGGCGTTTATGCCTTGTCATTTTGTCTTTGCATCTCAGCCCGGTATCTTTGTTTCGAATAGGGGGTGGTTTATGGTTTTGTTGTTAGCTCGTAGAGTTGGATGGGATTCTGAGGATATGAATGGCTTTATTTATGTTGCTGAAGTTGAAAATTGAAAAATGACTCATTTTTACCGTCTCAATCTTTGATTTTCTTGAACATAGTTTTCATGTTGCACAGACTCCCGCCATATTTGTGCTGGTTAAATTGTTTTTAGGCTTGTCTCTTTTCCTGCATTGCGTGCTATTCAGTCGATGTTCGCTACTATTTAAAGATGCTGGGAATGATTAATTTGGATCTTGTGAACCATATTTTTCTTTCACTTGCATTTAACATTGCTGTTGGCTTATGCATTTATGTAAAACTCGGATTTGTTTTGGCACCCAGCTAAATGTTGCTTGCCTCTTTACTCGGGATTCCTGATTATTCCATTTTCTGATGTTAGCAATGTATTTGACCTAATGGTTGAATATGATTATTTTTGTCTCGAGATCTTTTACTTTTTGAAGGCTCGTCGCTCAACGGTTAAAAGTTGTTCTAGGAATAACAGGCTGATCTTGTTCCCCTCTAATGGAAAAATAAAATTTAATGAGACTTTTGTTCATTCCATAGGTACACGTCATGGACATTCTGCTTTCTAAGCAAATTTGACTATTGTATGATGTGTTACTACTAATCTTGCTATTATTACGGATGGACATACTCCAGCATTATTACGGATTATATTACTTTCATGTTGGCACCTTTTTTTTTAATCTTAATTGCATTATAGATTTTGCAGTGATATCAACTTTTTGTGTATGACATTGAATTTGATGATTATTTAAGTTATGGATCTTTCTATTGTTATATCCTTTCGATAATAGAACTAGTAATATACCCCTCAAAAAATAATTTATTTGATAGTACTAGCCACCTACACGTCACTATTATATATATATATTTAACATTAGTGAAACAACTTCAATAGAAGCAAGGAATGTAATTTCTAAAAAATACCTGCCCAATGGCGTATAAATCAATTATCATTAGGCAAACAGCTGACTAAGGTAGGCAAAGAATGAGTGAAACGAGGAGAGGAAGAAAGAAGAATAGTCCGCGCAATTGCCGTCGAGGGGTGCATAGATTGGAGAATGTGAAATATGAAAGAAGAATAGTCCGCGCAATTGCCGTCGAGGGGTGCATAGATTGGAGAATGTGAAATATGCTCAAGTAATTAATTAAAATTGTTCGCTTATATCTTTTTTGGAATAAATTTCGTTTATATCATTTTTGAAATAAATTTCAGTCATCTAACGGAATCGATAGTTTTTAATTAAAAAAAAAAAAGATAAATCAATGGTTAAATGTATTAAAAGAATAAATCAGACAAGTTTGATAAATGTTATGTGTCTATTATTTGATTTATGTAAATATTGATTTGTCATTTTTATTGGGTGTATAATATCTTTCTTTAGCTAACTAGAATTTTTGTCCCCAAAAAATGAAAAACTAACTGAATTTTCAGTGACAAAAATTAATTATTTCAATATTTTTATTGATAAAAATTGGCCATTTATTATTTTTAAAACTAAAAACTTATTATTTTGATATGTTCAAAGATAAAAACGGACAAAAAAAAAAACATTAAAGATATTTTTTGACTAGAAGGAAAACTATAGGGGTAAAAATTGTTTTTAATCCACATAAAATCCAAAAGTTTAGGCTTTGTTCAGTATAATTGTGGTTTTATGGATTTCGATTCTTTAAAAATGAAAACATGATTTTTATTTTTTTATTTATGTTTTTGAAAAATTAGTTTTACCCTAAAATAAGAATGGTTATTATTGCAAATAAGTATTTCCCTAAAATCTTGAAAAAGTCTTTAAAGAATAGAATTTCAAATGATGATGGCATTGCAATTAAGAAAGGGGGAGAGCAAACTTCTTATGGATTTCAATTTATGGGCAATAGAGAGCTCAAACACCGGATTGAGTAGCAATCTTAGTGATAACTAAGAAAAATATATCTCCAGAAGCCCAATAAGTACGGCTCATTAATAGCAAAAAGAGTTGGAGGCGACGTCAACAGATGGAATGCCCGATCGGACTGACAGGACAGACTGTCCCATCAGTCCACTGGCACAAGCCAACACCTATCACCTACCAACTTCCTGTCACATCGCCGCTCACCCACTCCGACTGTCGATTATCATCACCAAGGTACTCAAGTACCCCTTCCCCTTTTCGAAGATCTCCTATATATAGCTAAAAATATTATGGCGCCGGGTAATGAACTCCTGAGACTCTATCTCTCTCTAATATTTTTTCTCCCAAGTTGCTAACTTAAGCTTCGAAATGCTAACGCCTGGGTCCGACCAGGCACTCCTTTTGCAGGTCCAACAGCTTGATCGGCCTCGCAACTGCTGTATTCTCTCATTACAAGATAAAGACATTCTAAGCTTTATCATTTGATGCTTTCATTGAGAGCGGAATGGCAGGTTCAAGATCTAATGAGCATGGAACTTCAGGGGAGCGCAATCATCATAGCGAGGGCAGATCAAGGCCCTCAGAGAGAAGAGAGGAGTCTCCCAGGTCTCCTATTAGAGGCGGCCTTCTACCAGAATTTGACAACGCCGCCATGCGACGGCCAGAGGATACCCCCGTCGCCATTAGGGACATGCGCGCCATCCTCAGTGACTTTACCAAAAGCATAGTTCAAACCCTGAAAAAGGGGAAGATGCCCAGAACTTACGAAAGAAGTCACGAAACGGGTTATATGACCGAAGAGCTCGGAAGAAAGAGGAACAAGGGGATTTCCCTTAATGAACCTAGAGCTCAAGATAGCAGGAGAATAAGAGCCAGCACTCCAGGTAGGTACGACAAAGGAAAAGGCGTAGGGTCCTTGAGCAGGGACTCCTCCTACGTTCCCAGCAGACGATCTACATCGTCCATCGGGGATGACCTATCTTTTATGTGCACCCCCAATCGTAGCCGCACGAGGGAACGAAGGGATGAACTTGCCCTAGCCGCCACGAGTAAAGAGGATAGGTGGTTCAAGCAAAAAATCAAGTAGTTCGGGTTGACAAGATCCAAGAAGGGAGCATTCGAGGATCACACTTGCTACAATACGGCCTCACCATTTTGTAGGAAAATCATGGAATCGGAGTTACCTCCCAGATGGCGAGACGTGATAATGGAGCGGTATACAGGTAAAACCGACCCCTCTACACATCTTGCTGAGTATCTAACGAAAGTGCAGGTATACACCTACAATGAGAGGATCGCCTGCAGGATATTCCCCACTACGTTGGGGGGAGATGCTCTCACGTGGTTCCATGAGCTTCCATAGGGGTCGATCACTTCTTTCAGACAATTAAAGGAGTTATTCATCACCCGATTCATCGTGCAGACAAGGGCCCCAAAGTCCGTGAGCGATCTGTGTAACCTCTATCAGAGGGCAGATGAAAGTCTCTGAGGCTATGTTGACAGATTTCAAGCCACGATGTCGGAAGTAAGGAACGTGAGCGTGGAAATGGCATCCACTGCTTTGGCTAATGGCACCAGTGATAGGCCATTGTTTGAGTCAATCACAACAAGGCCGCCGAACAGTTTCTCTGACCTGATGGAAAGGGCAAAACAACACATTCAGCTAGATGATGCCCTGAGATCCAACCGGGCCAGAAGAAGCAATGTCTTAGATAGACTACAGCATCCGGATGGACGAGCGTTCAGTCGGGCTTCGACTTCAGAATGGCTTGCAAGAAGCCCTGAACGACCCTCCACTTCAAGGAGTCTTGGAAAGAGAAAGGAAGCGGAGCGTTCGAGGTCCGATTGAGCTCACTCCCGACCCTTTACTCCACTTAATACCAATCCCGTACAAGTGCTGATGTGGATTAAAGAGAACCACCAAAGGGTAAACTAGCCCAAATAAATGGAAGAAAAAAGCAGACGAACTTGGAACCATAGCAAATATTGCAAATTTCACAGAGATGTTGGTCATACAACCGACGAGTGTCACCAGCTGAAAGAAAAAATTGAACGGCTGGTGCAAAGAGGCTCCCTCAAGAGGTTTGTGGGTCCAGCACGAGAAGCAACCCCCTGTAAGCAATCAGATCATAGGAGAGATGACTCTAATGACGACAACGACGACGATGAGAGGAGAAAACCAAAAAACACAGACCCTCGCCGACCTTACGCCGGTGTTATAAATATGATCACTGGCGGATCGTCATATAGAGAAAAACTCTCCAGAAAAAGAAAAGGCAAAGGTGTCTATGTCTCCCAAGCTTCTGAACAACCGGCCCCAGTCACCATATCTTGTGAAGACGCACAGGACGTCATGTTCCCTTATAAAGATGCCCTTGTTGTCAAGGCACGGATCAATAATTTTGACGTGAAAAGGATATTGGTGGATAACGGGAGCGCAGTTAATATACTCACCCTCCAAGCTTATAGAGCGATGGGGCTGCCGTTTGAGGAGCTTAAACCAAACACTATGCCATTGATCGGCTTGGGTAACGCCATAGTGCCAGTAGCAGGGTCGGTCGAACTGTTTGTAGAGCTTGGTCAGGAGGCTCTCGCCCACGCCTGCAAGGTAACGTTTATGGTTATCGATATTGTTTTTACTTATAATGCCATCTTTGGCAGGCCTTTGTTATTTCAGACAGGGGCAGTCACCAGCGTCCGCTACATGGTAAGGAAAATTTCGACCAGAGGCGGTGTCGCCATATTGAGAGGCGACCAAAAGGCGTCAAGAGAAGCTTATATAGCCATGATCAAGCACCATAAAGAAGCTATGCTGGTAAAACCAGGCCTAGAATCACTTGAGCGAGCGGAAGAGCCAAGAATGGATATCGCAGAAGAAGTCAAAACTCGGATGCTCACAGAGGGCAAAGCAATCCGAATCGGCACCAGCATAAACGTAGAAGTCGAAGAAGCAGTCATGCAAGTACTGATGATTAACCAGGCTTCTTTCGCTTGGAAATCGGAAGACATCACCGGGATTAACCTCGATGTGATTACCCACAAACTCAACGTAGACCCAGCTTACACGCCTATGTCTCCATATGTTTGACTTGTCAACAGGTAAAAGCTGAGCACCAGTTACCCTCTGGTTTGTTGAACCCCATTCCAATTCCACAATGGAAATGGGAGGATATTACCATGGATTTTGTAACAGGATTACCCCTTACACAGAAAAAGCATGATGCAGTTTGGGTTATAGTTGACAAGCTGACTAAATCAGCTCATTTCATACCAGTTCGGAGGGATTACTCCATGGATAAGTTAGCAGAGCTTTATGTAAATGAGATCATCAGATTGCATGGCATTCCGGTGTCAATAATCTCCGATCGAGATCCGAGATTCACATCGAGATTTTGGCAAAATTTGCAACAAGCTTTGGGAACTCAGCATCGTTACAGTACAACATTCAACCCTCAGACTGATGGGCAATCTGAGCGGGTTATTCAAATTCTAGAGGATATGATGAGAAGATGTGTTTTGAATTTTACAGGAAGTTGGGAAAGATATCTACCCTTAATGGAGTTCGCCTACAATAATAGTTATCAAAGGAGCATCGAGATGGCACCTTATGAGGCCTTGTATGGTCGGAAATGTAGAACTCCTGTTTACTGGACTGAATTGTCTGAGCGCAAAGTTATTGGTCCTGATATTGTCAAAGATACAGAGGAAAAGGTACTACTTATCAAGCAGAGATTGAGGGAAGCTAGTGATAGACAGAAGTCTTATGCTGATTTGAAAAGAAAGGATATTGAATATCATGTGGGTGACAAAGTGTTTCTGAAAGTGTCCCCTTGGAGAAAAGTATTAAGATTTGGAAAAAAGGGTAAACTGAGCCCGAGGTTTATAGGCCCATATGAGATTCTTCAAAGAGTTGGGCCAGTGGCATATAGGTTGGCTCTCCCTGTGGAACTAGCCAAACTTCATGATGTGTTTCATGTTTCTATGCTACGAAAGTATCGTTCAGATGAATCTCATGTGATACCAGTTCAAGATGTGCAAGTACAGTCAGATTTCACTTATGATGAAGAGCCTATAGCAATTCTGGCTAGAGAAGTTAGACAGCTTAGAAATAAGCAAATTCCACTTGTTAAAGTGCTCTGGCAACATCACGATATACAAGAAGTTACTTGGGAGCCAGAGACAGCTATGAAAGAACAGCATCCTCACTTATTCAACACAGGTATGAATTTCGGGGACGAAATTCTTAAGGGGGAGAGAATTGTAAGGCCCCTAACATGACCCTAATTTAATTTGCATATTATTGTAATTAAGTAAGGGGGTAGATTAACATGTTATTATGTTAATTGCATGAAAATATAATAAAAGAGTATGGTTTAATGTTAATTAAGGATGCAATTGAGGATAAAGGTATTAATTTGGGGTTAATTGGTATTTTTGGCATTTTGGTGGCCAATTGTGTAGAGAAGCATTTAATTCAAGGTTAAATTGAAAGAATGCTTAAATGGATAGGTTAATGTTTGAAAAAGAATTAGTGGAGGGGTTAAAGTCTAACATGCATAAAGGCTTGTGGCATTTGTGTGACATGCAAAATGATGAAGGACTAAAGAGGAGATTGTCATGTGGGTATAAAAGGCTTGGGTTAAAGAATTTGATTTTGAGAATCAGCATTTGTTGAGAGCAAAACCAGAAATTCATCTTCTTCTTCCTCTTTGATTTCCATAGATTTATCTCAAGCATTTAGATGTTAATGGTGCATGTTGGTTAATCAAGAGTTTAAGGCTCTAAGCTAAGGTAATTAAACTCTCATTTTAACACTTCATCATCACCATCTTCTTTTTCATTTTCTGTTGACTGAGAATATGTCATTTGCTGGAAATGTATGTTCATGGTGATGGTATTTATGAAGGAGAAGAGGAAGGAAGAAGGATCAAAGGAAAGGGAATTGATAGAGGTTGAAGACATTGGGTTTATCAGCCAAGGTATGGGAATTTAGTCCATTCATATTGCATGTAAAAATGGATTACTGGAAGTGAATAGAATTTACAGAATTGAATTTACGTTTTTCTGGAAGTTTATCGTTGAAAGGTTGAAGAAGACAGACTTGCCGAGTCGTGAATGACTTCACGAGTCGTGAACATCAGTTCGACTCGTGAAGCTCTTCACGAGTCGTGAAGTCGAGTCTTTCTTCTTCACTCGTAAGCTTCTTCACGAGTCGTGAAGTTCAGCTTTTCTTCCTCACTCATGAGCCACTTCACGAGTCGTGAAGTATAGTTCCTTCTCCACTCGTGAACCCCTTCACGAGTCGTGAGAATCACCTTATTTGCCTCACTCGTGAATCCCTTCACGAGTTGAACTCCTCTTCACTACTGAATGACCTATCTTGAATGTTTTGCTCATAAGTTGAGTTATAGAACAGCAAATTGAGTGATTCTTTTTGCATTGAAAAATAGACTTCCATACCTATATTTCACATGAAGAAACCTAAGCTTAAATCTGTCTCTATGTACATGTAATCTATAGTTGAATCCGGACTAGTTTTCTAGACTACTCTATGTAACAGAAATGGCTAGTATGAACAGATTGTTGCTACACTTGATAATATGATTCTTTAATTGATTGAGACAGCTATTTGCTTATGTGATAGAAAGTTAAATGTATAATGCATGTAATATGACTGTCAATGAAGGAATTGTATGCATACACATGCGTTCATTTGTGAATATGAATAAAGACTAGAAAGGAATTATCGAACCCATACATGTAAATCTTATGACATGTAAGTGCACCTTTTTATATGCACTTGTGATATGAAAAAGAGAATAATAGCATGACCTTGGCATGTGTATATGCCATATGAAAACATGTTGATATTTTGTATAGCACATGACTTGAATGATGATAAAGGTATATATATATATGTGTTGAAAATATGCTCATGAGAATAAATCGACTATATGCGAATGTACCCACAGGTATGTACATTTATGATTATGTATATGAGTATATGAGCATGTAATTGCCTATGAGATAGAAGATGAATTAGCATGACTATGAACATGTGAAATGCTTAATGAGGGCATGATCAAGTCTATGATATGATGATTATATATCATGCTTATATGATATGATGCAAATGATATAGTCATACAGATATAGATGAGCCAGATATATATATCTTGGCATATGAAATGTGCATGTATCTGATTATGCACCAGAGAATTCACAGGTTGATAAGACTATGCATATGTGCAAACAGTATACTATGAATATAGTATTAAAATGTGAATTGAACATGAATATAGTTCCGCCTGCGATAGAGTTTTAGATGTGGATAGATAGGCGCCTATAGGGAAATTGCAGCTGCCATAGTTGGCCCATTTGGGTCCATAGTTTATGATCCCGTTTGGATCATGATCAGCCCCGTTTGGGTTGATAGGCTACCCCGTTTGGGTATGCTTGACCGGTCCATAGTACAGTTGGCCCCGTTTGGGTCTATAGATTCGATATCTTCAGATATCCCTCATTTGATACCATTGTGTATCCATAGTTCTCGCATCCACTGATAAAGCTAAGGCAGGCTAAACATTATTCATAGTAATGATCAAAAGTAAACAGTTAAAGTTATTTGACTAAAGATTGATATGTGGCTTATATTGTTGGTTTACCACAGGAATTATGCTTCAATTGAATATGTTCACTTGGAATATTGCCATCTATATGAATTATGGAAAAAGAAATATGTGTTTCTCTCTCTTGGGTACAATGCTTATGTACATGAGAATATGCTTATGCTTTAAAGTATATGTTATTGTTGCCATGTTATGTTGGACATGTTGATTATAGTATATGAACATATTGTATATGTGTATGTTTTGATGGCCTTGTGTATGGCCATCCATCTGTAGATATTCCCCACTAAGCTTTATAGCTTAGCACGGGTTATTTATCCGTGTAGGTACCTTCTAGAAAGACTTTTGCTCAGGGACGTTCTCTGCATCAGGAAGGGCCAACCATCGACTTATAACCTTGATGTAGGATGTTTTTTTTTTGTAATACAGCTATCATATATTTTGTATAATGGCCAGTCATATTTTGATATGTATATAACCTATGTGGGATAATGTAACTCACTAGTAGTAAAGCTACGAAAGAACATGTGTGCATGTGATATGCATGAAGAAATATCCATATAGTTAGTATGCTTGATACTAAGCATGAAATGAAAAACAGGAACAGACAGGTGGCATAAATAATAGTATATGAAATCGTATGGCATGATTAATGGCTAAGTGATGGTTAATTGAACATGTAGTATGAGCATGATTAATAGTATTCATGATACATGTGATAATAGGGTAATTGCATAAGGGGTGCTACAAATTTTGGTATCAAAGCCTAGGTTTAGTCTTTTCTGGGTAAAGATGAACCTAGGATTCTATAGTATGATATAGTGATTGCTGGCCTGATGCAGAAGTCCATGTTTTCTTATAGATCAAAGATGGAAAGCTCTAGAGATGCTTTGGAGGAATCGGCTGAAAGTAAAAGGCCGGTTAGAACTAATCCTTCCAATACTGGACCTTCATTCTCCAATCCAAATGAGGTCCCAGCAGCCATCCCTGCAGAAGCATTGTTAAAGATATCACAGGATATGGCTCAAATTCTTCAAAGAATGACAGCACCTAAAGCTCCAATCTCTGAAATTAGGAAGCATGGTGCTGAAGAGTTTCTAGGCACTAATCTGGAACAGTCTGAGGAAGATGAATTTTGGCTGGAAAGACTAGAGAGAATTTTTGATGAAATCCACTGTCCAGTGGGTCATAAGGCATCTTGTGCTGTGTCTTTATTGCAAGGAGCAGCTTATGATTGGTGGAAGTTGGTGTTGAGACAACCCCAGCTACCAGATCCCCTTACATAGGAATTCTTCACAGCTGAATTCAAGAAAAAGTATGTTACAGAGGCATATAAGCAAGAGAAGTTGAAGCAGTTTCTCAACTTGAAATAGAGATCTATGTCTGTGGCTGAGTATGAGAAAGAATTCAATCGCTTGTGCAAATATGTTCCTAATGAGATGTTGATTGATGCTTTTAAATGTAGACAGTTTGAAGATGGGTTGAATGAGCATATCAGAGAAAAGTTGATTGGGTCTACATCTTTGCAAGTGGTTAACTTCACTCAATTGGTTACAGCAGCCTTACGAGTTGAAAAGAATGAAATGGCAAAGAGAGAAAGAGAACAGAGAAGAAGTGGGTCCAAGGGTGGATCTTTTATAGGAAAGAGAGCTAGAGGAGCACAAGGAAATCAGCCAGCTGAATCTGGCTATAGTTCTGCAAAGAGGGACAGGAGACAGGAGTCTTCTGTAATGTCTAAACAGGGAAAGGGGGCTTCAGGGAATCAGAGTGGGGGGCAACCTCCAGAGTGTTTCCATTGTACTAGGAAACATTGGGGTAGTTGCAGGAAATTGTCTGGAGCATGTTACAAGTGTGGTGGTACTGGTCACTACATGGCAAGCTGTCCTTCGAAAAGGGACCAGGATGTTGAACAACAAGGCAGTAGAGGAACTTTTAATGCACCATCTTCTGGTAGAGGCAGAGGAAGAGAACTTGGGGGATCGAGGCCCCAGGGATCCCAGTCCAGGAACATTTCTGAATCCGTTGACAGGCCCGCAGCTTCAGTTGTTCCTATTCGGGCTTATGCATTGAAAGCTAGAGAGGATCAGTGTGCTCCAGAAGTCATAGCTGGTATTTTCTCTCTCTTTGATTCTGACATGCATGCACTTATTGATCCTGGCTCCACTCATTCTTATGTTTGCACTGGGGATTTGGGTAGAAATGAGTCTACTGTGCATGAAATGGAATATGATATATGTGTAACTAACCCTTTGGGTCACAGTGTTGTTGTTAATAGAGTGCATAAACAGTGTCCTATAGTAATTCAAGGGAAAGAATTCCTTGCTGATCTTATTGAGTTACCATTCCGGGAATTTGATATTATACTTGGTATGGATTGGCTGTCTAGACACCATGCAATGGTTAATTGTGAAGCTAAAACTGTAACTCTTATTGGTGCTGATGGTAAAGAAACGTTAGTTCAGGGCATTCGAGCTAAACCAATAGCTAATGTGATATCAGCTATGCAAGCTAAACGATTTATGAGAAAAGGGTGTGAAGCTTTCTTAGCACTTGTGCTTGATTCAAGAATAGAGTATGCAAATCTTCAAGAGATTCCAGTGGTGAAAGAGTTTCCTGATGTGTTCCCAGAAGACTTGCCTAGTCTTCCACCTGAAAGGGAAGTTGAATTGTCTATAGACATTCTACCGGGTACAGCTCCTGTTTTGAAGGCACCATACAGGATGGCTCCTTTGGAATTGAAGGAACTTAAAGTACAGCTACAGGAGTTGCTTGACAAAGGCTTCATTAGGCCTAGTGTGTCGCCTTGGGGTGCACCGGTTTTGTTTGTGAAGAAAAAGGATGGGTCTATGAGGATGTGCATAGACTACAGACAGTTAAATAGGGTAACAGTGAAAAATAAGTACCCTTTACCCAGAATTGAAGATTTATTTGATCAGTTGAAGGGTGTTGGAGTGTTTTCCAACATTGATTTGCGAACGGGTTATTATCAACTCCTGGTTAAGGATGTGGATATTTCCAAAACGGCTTTTAGAACCCGATATGGGCATTACGAGTTTTTGGTGATGCCATTTGGGTTAACAAATGCACCGGCTGCATTTATGGACCTTATGAATAGGGTATTTAGACCCTACTTGGATCAATTTGTTGTTGTGTTCATAGATGACATTTTGGTGTATTCGAGAAATGAAGCGGAACATGCTGAGCACTTGAGAATTGTTCTACAGACTCTGAGGGAGAATAAGTTATATGCTAAGCTGAGCAAATGTGATTTTTGGCTTAAGGAAATTTCTTTCCTTGGTCATGTTGTGTCTTTTGAAGGCATTAGAGTGGATCCAGCAAAAATCGAGGCTATAGTGAATTGGAAGCCGCCTCGAAATGTGACGGAAGTGAGAAGTTTTTTGGGTTTAGCAGGTTATTACCGCCTAGAAAAGGTCAAAGTGGCGCTCAAAATGCTGGACGAGGTCGGATCTCAATGGATCCTGCAAAGGGCGCCAAGGGATCAAACTTTAGCAGCTGATCGACTTGCCAAAATGTCTGCTGCCGAACAAGGTGTGGTGGAAGAAAATATAACCATCATTGATCAAGCAAACTCCTCCTTAGACGAACCATAAATGATGGAAATAGAGCCGACTCAGGAAACATGGATGAGCCCCCTTAAACGGTACCTACAAATAGGGCTATTACCTGACGACAAGACAGAAGCTCGAAAGGTATCCCATAAATCTTTAAACTACTATGTTATTAACGGTAAATTGTTTAAAAAAGCTTTCAGTCACCCCTGGCTCAAATGTATAATGGAGGAGGAAGGGGACTATGTCTTGAGAGAAATCCATGAAGGCATTTGTGGAGCGCATGAAGCAAGTAGGGACCTAGCTAGGAAAGCACTCCATGCTGGTTACTACTGGCCGAGCATCTTCAGAGATGCCCAAAAAAAGGTGCGAAGATGCCAACAATTCCAAATACATGGAAGAGTCATCAGGCAGCTGGCAGCAGACCAAGTGCCGATTGGCATTGCTTGGCCATTTGATCAGTGGGGTTTAGACATATTGGGGCCCTTTCCCCAAGGGAAAAGGCAAATGAAATTCCTCCTCGTTGCCGTCGATCATTTCTCCAAATGGATTGAAGCTGAGCCTTTGGCTACAATCACGGCAGAGAGGGTCAAAAATTTCGTTTGGAAAAACATTGTTTGCAGGTATGGCTTACCCAATGTTTTTATTACAGATAACGGTAAGCAGTTCGGTAGCTCGATCTTTAGAGCCTTCTGTCAAAGCCTTAACATCGGCCTTAGATTCACCTTCGTCACCCATCCTTAAAGCAACGGGATGATAGAGGTCTCCAATCGAACACTCCCGGAAGGCTTGAAAAAATGACTCAGTGAAGCAAAAGGCAATTGGACTGAAGAATTACAGAGCGTCTTATGGTCCTACAGGACCTCCCCACGAGCCGGCACTCACCAAACACCATTCTCTCTTGTCTACGGCTTCGAGGTGATGATACCTGTAGAAATTGGCCTCCCCTCTTATCAGATAGCATTCTATTCCAGTCAGGCAAATGTCTTAGATAGATGCCAAGATCTGGTCCTGATAGAGGAAAAGAGGAAAGATGCTCACACCAAAATTGCTTCTTACAAACAAAGAGTCACAAAATACCATAACACAAAAGTAAAGGCAAGAACCTTTAATATGGGAGATCTAGTGCTCAGAAGGGCAGATATTGGCTTAGGAAATGCTGGGGTTGGAAAGCTAATGCCAAACTGGGAAGGTCCCTATGAAATCTCCAAGGTCTTAAGCTCCAGTACTTACAGGCTAAGGACTCTAGAAGGGATGAATATCCCTAGGAGCTGGAACGTCGAGGTGCTCAAGAAGTACCATGTGTAATCATGTATCATATTCAATAAAGAATATCTTCTCCATTTACTCCGTTTCTGTTTTTTCTTTATCTTCATAAAAGGTATGTTTTTATTGCATTGTTTGCTTGTTAGCCTTGTTTTCGTTCGCAGGTCGTCGACTTTACTCCATTCTCCATTAATCGTTGGCTTTGCTTCATTCTCTATTAATCGTTGGCTTTGCTCCATTCTCCATTAATCGTTGGCTTTGCTCCATTCTCCATTAATCGTCGGCTTTGCTTCATTCTCCAATAATCGGCAGTTTTATTTCATTCTCCATTAACTCAAGGTCGAGTTATTCGTTAAGCTCATTTTGAGTTCAAAATTCAATAAATTTTCTCCATTATGACTCCCACGGCAGGATGTGACTCAATAACGAAAAGTTCTCTCCAAATAAACCTATTTTCTCCTCCAAATGCGGGACACAGCTATTAAAAAGAAAATTATTATCTCCATCAACAAGTATTTCCTTTATGCTTGACACACGAAAGACACAAAACAACTCCACCATATGATAGATTTTAATATCTGCTCAAAATTGTAAGATCGCCCACCATGACCGAAATGGCCAAGGCATCATGACTCCGTGCCGATCGAACTTCCATAATCGAAAACGTGAGACAAGGTCTCCTACTGATCAGTACGAGAATAATCTATCATGACCAATTGATCTATGTAATTCAGGAAGTACTCCCTTACTCTCCTTAGGTTGATTTCGTATGCTTTACGCCTTTCATTACAACTTATAGAAAAATCACGCTTCAAAGTGAAAATTGCAAAACAAAGCTATAGATGGAGGGCAAACGGAATATCATATATACATGAAAAAGTCTTTACAAAATAAAGGGAGAATAAGTCTTCATGTATACACTTGGCCGGTCG
Organism: Excoecaria agallocha; assembly: GCA_037975025.1. Lineage (NCBI taxonomy): Eukaryota > Viridiplantae > Streptophyta > Magnoliopsida > Malpighiales > Euphorbiaceae > Excoecaria > Excoecaria agallocha. The sequence goes on along the minus strand of CM075821.1, from coordinate 21,768,316 downwards.
GCTAAGAAGGGGGATCGACGACAGCCTCGTCAACAACTTGGTCGCCTGCCGGCTCTTTCGGTAAAGATACCATGGGTTCTGTCTCCAATAATACGGGAACCTCAGGCTCTGAAGCATAAAAAAGCATAATCCCTGATCCGGTTGACAAACCACCGTCAGCTTCTTCAACTAGACACACTTCCTCCTCATCATCATTGTCACTAGAGGGAGGATCAGGAAGAATCCCCGCATCCTCCATCAAGTCAACGTTGGCTCCAGGAAATTGCTGCTTAGCCCCATACATTAGCCGAGTTAACAACCTTCCCTGAGCCTCACCCAATTTATCAAGAACCTCATCCTCCTTCGCGGCTAGCGCTTTTGTCAAATTTTCAGTCCAAGCTGCATTTTTCTCTGCCAAAACCGCCTCTAAGGAGTTATTTTCTGATAGGAGGAGGTCGCGCTCTGACAAAGCCCAGTCTTTGTCCACAAGTGCCTTATCCTTATTGGCGTTGGCTTTGAGGCAGTCATCTTTTAGTTGAGAACACTCGCCCTTCAGCCGGACCAGCTCTTCTTCGTAATTTTTGCACAATGCGATTTCAGCAGTAAGGCATGCTACATCTCCTTTCAGCTGGTCCACTTCGCTTTGCCGAGACTCAAGATCTTGGGCCAGATGGATTTTCTCCTTTTTTAGCTCCTCCATATCCAACTTCAAAGATGCAGCTTCCCCCTTCACCTCGGCGTTAGTAGCCTCAGGCTCTCTCGTCTTCCGAGCAGCATCCTCCCACTTCGCCCGGGCATAGGCCACCATGCCATGGAAGCGAAGCCCCCTCTTTATTAGTTGCAAGAAGGCAGCGAAGGAATATACAAAAAAACAATAACAAACAAACAAAAACAAACGAACAAACAAGTGATACCTCCAGATTATATTGCTGAAACAACTCATACTCCCGCGAAAGGAAATCAAGATCCGCCATTGCTTCGAAATCGCTCTCTTGAGCAAGACCCTGGCAAACGAAGGCCGACACATCCTTGTTAGCCATGGACCAGTTGTCACCAAACCGCTTCTTCAGAACATCTTCCAATGACGGTGCCTGACCCTTTTGACTTCCTCCTGAAGACCATCGACCTGACCCACTTCAAGCTACCACCTTTCTCCTTATGGCAGTTGGGGAATCAGTGGCGGCGATAGTCTCGATAGTCTTCTCCTTTGCTGCCTTCGTGATCTTCTCTTGAGCTGCTTCATATGTCGGGGAATCCGATAGTTGAGAAAACGATCGGTCAATGGAAGACGGTTGTGGTCCTTCCTCGCCAGACTCATCTCTTAACTGCTGATGCCTAAAAGGAGGATGTTCCATTACTATTTGGGAGGCAAGTAAGGGGCCAGGACTTATCTGAAGTGGATGGGTCACAGGCTCAATAGCCGCAACGGCCGAAGGGGTACTAGTTGTTACAGCAATAAGACCACTAGCAACACCTTCGAAAGCCTGAACTTCAGAAGCAGGTAGAATCTTTCACTTCTTGGTTCTCCTCTCCTCCTTAGCCAACCGATCGGCTGCCCTTTTTGCCTTAGCCTAATCGGCTAACTATCGTGCAACTTCCTTGCCTCCAGTCATCTCGTCTGTAGCTGTATCACATAAACAAAATGAAGATAAGTATCTTGTTTAATATTTGAATAATGCAAATGCACACACAACACATGACTTAACAAAAGTAGCCAATTTTTTTTGCACTCCAACACTAACGCTCACGTTTTGTGTTTGTGCCAGCATTAGAGTCTACAGGCTCAGCTTGAGTTCCCAAAAGATAATCAAAATCATAAGGCCCACCATTTCTCTCCACAGCCCCCCAACAATTTTTTAATGTCGGCTTCATACATTAATTGGCCGACAGCACGATTGTCCAAAGCGATGGCTTCATCCGATCGGACCAGCGATACACCAAAGCCACCAGCCATACCCACTAAAAGGTATCTCTCCCTAAAATGTTTCATGGAAGTTGGGACATCAAAAAGCTTTCGACACCGTCGGCTGGTAAACTAATACTCCAGTACGCTGGTCCGACGGAAAATATAAAAGAAGTGTGTGAAAAGATCCAAAGTTGGGGCCACCGACTCTGTTTGGCACAAAATCTTAAAGCAGGACACCATCCTCCACCCGTTAGGGGTCAATTGGTTTGGGGCAACCCCATAACTCGAGAGTAATGCCAACTCGAACGATCCAAAAGGAAGCCTCAAGCTTGCATCCAAACTCCATAAAGGGTAGATAAACCACTCATTCCTTTCATGACCGAATGGTCCTTCTGTAATTGCCATAGAAGCAGGGCAGGCCATTACCGACATGTCAGCCAGAATGTGGTATCGGGAGGGAATCTTTGCCACATCTGCTTCTATCAGGCGTGAGGGTTGACCAAGCAGCTCACGATTCCTGTAATCCTCTAAGAAACTCCTATCTATTTGTGGATTACTGCTTGAAGCCATTCTCTTTGGAGAGAAAGAGAGGTAAAAAGCGTATATGTGATGAATGAAAAATAGAATCGAAAGAAGGGGCCGCTTACTTACTTACTGACTTGGTTCAAATTTCGCGGACACTCCAAAAGGCCTTCAAAAATTGAAGAACTAAATTACGAAGAAATTTTGACAGAACTTCGTTACGAGTTGATGAAAAATGAAGCAGACCTGCCTCAAATTTCCTTTCTTTTGTATGGGTGTTAAAGCTTCCAGAATACTCCGAAACTCCTCCTCTTGATAGATGACACGTGCTCTCGATCCAATGACACGATGATAAAGAATGAATCGTCGTTCTGGAAACATGTGTGACATTAAATGTAAGACAACTACTCGAAATGAACAGGCGCGTCGAGTGATCGCCTTTCAAAATTTCAAAACTTCGCCAAAGTAACAGGATAATGCCATGCCCGATCGGACCCATTTGGGGGGGGACAAGTGATAACTGAGAAAAATACATCTCTAGAGGCCCAATAAGCACTACCCATTAATAGCAAAAAGAGTGCGAGCTGGAGGGCGACGTCAACAGATGGAACGCCCGATCGGACTGACAGGACAGGCTGTCCCATCAGTCCACTGGCACAAGCCAACACCTATCACCTACCTACTCCCTGTCACATCGTCGCTCACCCACTCCGACTACCGGTTATCGTCACCAAGGTACTCAAGTACCCCCCATTTTTGAAGATCTCCTATATATAGCTAAAAATATGATGGTGTCGGGTAATGAACTCCTGAGACTCTATCTCTCTCTAATATTTTTTCTCCTAAGTTACTAACTTAAGCTTCGGAGTGCTAACGCCTGGGTCCAATTGGGCACTCCTTTTGCAGATCGAACAGCTTGATCGGCCTCGCAACTGCCGTATTCTCTCGTTACAAGATAAAGACATTTTGAGCTTTATCACTTAGGATTGATATTGGGGATCGGTTCAAGAACTGCATAGTTTGAACTATGGTGAGACTTAAATTGCTGGTGAAGTTTATTACCAAAAATTAAGAGGGATTAAAAATCTCAAACAACAACAAAGGGTAAAAAAAGGAAGATTCAATTTTTTTTATAAGAGTCCTAATGGCCATGGAAGAAAGAAATAGACTATGAATCACACATACAATCATACTCAATTCGATGGAATTGTTTGATCTTAAAGGGGATCTTCTATAATTTCGCACGTGAGGGGTTATTTCTTGGTTTCGTCCAGTCATTAATAACTTGATTATTTTTAGATAATAGTAGATAGAAACAACGCTCGTAAGGAGTCCTATTAAAACCAAGAAATATAGGCCTGCCTGCCATCCACACCAGAATAAATGGAGTTTTCCGAAAAAACCTGCTAGTGGAGGAAGACCTCCTAGGGATAAGAGACATAGGGCTAAAGAGAGAGCCAAAAAAGGATCTTTGGTGTAGATGTGAGCCTAGATCTATCAATAATAGATGAAGAAAAATTAAAGAAAAGAAAAAGCGAAGAAAAAAAAGAAACCAAGAAATCCTCTTTTAGTGGATTTTGTAGTTTCATAGTTTACTTTTAAAAACTACTTTCTATAATTTATAAAAAACGATAAATATATATATTTATCGAATGAATTTTCATTTTTTTGAAAAAAAAACGAAAAACGATAATCTAAAGCCAAGACGAATGCACCCTTAGTGATTCAATTTTATTTGCCAAGACTATGGGCACAATTTTTTTTTTTAAGTATTTTGGGTTCATAAGTTTATTTTCACACATTAAAAAAAAATAAAGGTTAGAGATTACATGCTGTTTGCTTTCACTCAAAAAAAAAAATTTAGAAATCTAATTGAGATTACAGGTACTCAATGTTTTTTTTTCAAAATATTTCATTTGTTAAAAGTATATAGGTTAGATTTTGGAGTTTTTTTAGTTTTGATGTAATTTTAGTAAATATTTAGAATTTTGGCGATACAGTAAATTTATTTAGAAATTTAATGTGTTAAAAAATGACAATCTCTTTATTATTTTTTGTCAGTATAAACCCTATAATTAGAAATGTCATTTTTTTGCTAAAAAACAGCACACTATATTATCATTTTTTATAGAAAAAATGACTTCGGGCCGCTTCGGAAAGAAAATGGCACATTGCAGTTTTCTGCAAATTTTTTTTAGATGACAGTGATGCAACATCTGATATGAAGTAGTAAATTGACGGTTAAGTCTTCGTCAATATTATTAAAATTGGACTAGATAAATAATCGATAAGGTTAAAAATTTATGGTTTGATTGGTTCAATCGGGTTCAATCGATTTTTTTCTATTTTTAAAATATTATAATTATTATAAATTTTTAAATACTATTGTATAAAAAAAATATTCATCAAATATTAAATATATATCACAAATATTCTAATAATAAGTTACAAATATAATTTTAATTTTATTATTACAAGTAATTAATTATGGATTTTTGAATATCATATGTTAGAAACATAAAAATACAATCATATCATGAAAATAATTTCATGTTTAGATGGAGTACTAACGAAGTAAACACAAAAAATATTAACCTTACATATATGAGTATAATTATATTTAATTATAATAAATTCAAATAGATAATAAGTATATTAAATTATTAAGTGACATTTTTAGAATTTAAAATACTAATTTTTCAAATAAATAAATAATAAAAATTTAATATAAAATTTAAAATACTAATTTTTTCATATATATATATATATATGTGTGTGTGTGTGTGTGTGTGTGTGTGTGTGTGTGTGTGTGTGTGTGTGGGTGGGTGGGTGGGTGAAAATATACAAAGAAAATAATTTTTTATACTTTTTAGCAAAAAATTCAATTTTGCCTGATTCTCTGGTTTTTCGGTTCTATTCGGTTCAATTTAGATTTTTACCAATCCGATTTTCAGTAGTTGAATCAATCGACTGGTTTGCTAGTTCGTCATTCAATCGATCGATCCGATTTTAATAATTATGGTCCTCACGATAATGCGCTTGCCTCGTGCTTCCTGGAAATAAATCATCAATTAATGCAGTATTAAAGAAAAGTATAACACGTGACAAGTGTGTCCACTTTCTATTTATATTAACAAATCATTTTTTTTTTCATCTTGCTGTTCATAATTCCTCCATCTCAAAATTATGGTCACACCTAGGGATGAATATGAATCAGTTAACCAGTCCATTAACAATTTTCTTAAATCGGTCCATTACTATCGGTTAACCGCTATATCGGTTTTGATTTTTAACTCGATTTTTCAGATCGGTTTATCGGTTAACCACTAAAAAATTTTAATATATAAATTTAATAAATTATATAATTTATAATAGTTAAAAATACTTTAAAAATGAAAAATTACTAATTAAATATAATATCTATTAAAATAATCAAAATAAAAATAAAATTTTCATAATTAATTATAAAAATTAAAAATATTCAATATAAAACTAACAATAGAACGCTAATATGCACATAATTTTAATATTTATTTACTAAAAATATATATTTTACAAAATTATATATCATAATATTTATAAATTACACAAAAATTTAAAAATATAAGTATAAAATTTAAAATACAATTCATATATATATATATATATATATATATATATATATATATATATATATATATATATATATATATATTTTCGATTTCGGATCGGTTAACCACCGGTTTTTAAAGTAAAAATTATAAATCTAAAAATTTGGTTCGATTAACCTAACAATCAATTCGACTTCGGACCGATTTTTCGATTAACCAAAATTTCGGTTAACCATGCTTAACCCTAGTCACACCAATACGAATTACAAAATAATAGTATTATGGTAAAGATTAATTTTTTTTTTCTATATTTTTTCTATTATATACATTTTACTATAAATAAATAACTAAATATTATTGAGATAAATAATAGTTAATAACTTAATACAAAAAATATAAAATATAAATAAATAAAGGTATAATAGATAATTTATAGGTTAATTATAATGTAAAAAAAATTATATTATAGACAAACTAAAATGAAAATATGCATTGTAATCTCAGATGAATGGAGTATTTAGTACATCCAATATGGCCTAATATACCGAGTCTTAAGATAGTCTATATATGGTTCTAATTAGGGGTGTATATTGGTCTGAATCTTTTTGTACCGAACCGAAGTAGTAAAGAAAAAAATTTAAAATCGAACTGTACCATTAACTTTTTGACTAAAACTAAATCAAATTGTACCGTTAATTTTATTTAGAACGGATCTGAATATTTTATCTAGAACTGAAACTTGAACTATACTGAATTGTCTTATACCGAATTGCATCGAAAGAACTGATATTTATTAATTATTATATATAATACTAATAATTTATCTATAAACATGACTTATAAATTTTATTCTATATGTACTGCATAAATTTAACTTTATAATTATTTACATTATATATTTTAATACACAAAATTAAGATAATAATAATTTAACTTCATAGTTATTTACATTATATATATAGAAATTTAATTATTATAATAATTATTCTATCTACATGAATATGAATATATAACTAAAACAATATGTGTTTAATTTAATTTATCTTTAATATCACTCAACTACTATTTATGTATGTTAAATAATTTATCACATAAGTATTTTATCAATTAATTTCATTTACTCTGAGTATCAATTAATAATGTAATTAAATATATTTATTATATATAATGAAATATTACCAATTAATGTATTATATGAGTGTATAATAATTTTAATAATTAATTTCATTTATTTTTAGTGTCATTCAACTAGTATTTATATATTTTCGTATAATATCTATATTAGTAATGGAGTTATAAATCAATAATGTGATTATATTTAGTTATTATATATAATAAAATTTTATCAATTAATATAATTATATGAGTATATAATTATCTTATCAATTAACTTTATTTACTTTTATATCATGAATGATTGAATGCAGTTATATGAGTACACAACTATTTTATCAACTAATTTTTATTTATTTTTAGCATCACTTAAATAATATTCATATATTTTTAGCTTAGAGTGTAAATAAATATACAAATTAATAATTTAATTATATAGTTTAGAAATAAAATAAAATTATTTATTATATTATATTATATGCATGTATAAAGTGATTTAATATTGTACTAAATGCGTGATTTTTTTGGGATTTGAAATTCAATAACAAATTAACAATTGACTTCAAGTATTCAACTATGCCAATAAAATGACTAGAGTACCTATTTAAAATGTTTGATAAATAACTTGAATATTAAGAAATATATAAAAATGGAGACATAAAGATTTCTTAAATTACAATGAGAGTTATGTTTTTATTTTGTTCTCTAATATTTTTTTTTAAATATCTATCTTCCTTTTAACATATACAAAAAAAAAATATTGGCTTATAAAATACTTCATTTTATAAATTATTTTATTAATAGTCATTTAAAAAAATATTTTATATCTACTCTCATCTTTATAAATAATGGTAAATATAAATTATTTTTCTAATGGTAAAAATCTGAATTTAGGATTAAAAATTAAATTTAAAATTTTTTAAGAAGAAAAATTTTTGTATTTTGGATTTTTGGAGGGAGTAAAAAATTGAATTAAGTGGTTAATAATTTTAAAAATAGAATAATTTAAGGTTACAGAAATTAGGTTTAGGTTTTCTACTTTCACTCTTTCCCCCTTTCTGCCTCCTCTATACCTTCACCACGATCCGGCCTGCTCCACCTCTCACCACTGCCCCTCACTTTGCAAATTTGAACTCGTCGGTCTTCGCCTGTCCCCCTTTTTGCCAGTTTTTCTTTTTATTGGTCTTTTCTCATTTCTCTCTTCCTTCGAATTTTTTGTCTCTCTAGAACTCAAGGACTAAGGAAGTGTTCTCCTTATCTTTCTTACTTCTCTATGCATTTATATTTTCTTTTCCATATTCACTACTTCACTCTTGATTTAATTTGTTTATTTTTTTAGGGTTAAATGTGGTTTGATTTCTTTTTCTTTTTATGACTATTTGAGAAATTGATATAGCATTTTGATGCTTTATATGAAAAAAAATACTTTGCTGTTATCATTTGGGCATATTCATTTTGTAAATTGTTATGCATATAGGCTTAATCAACTATGCCCACCTAATGTTGGACAAAATGCCTCAATGATACTTAACATCCGAATTTGAATGATTGCCCTATTTTCCTCTTTTGTTTCAATTGGTTCCACACTAACATGGAGAATGATTGCCCTTTTTTTCTTATATTTCGATAAGTAAAATTTTAGAGATGTTAATTGTTTGATGAAATCCGGAGTATAATTTTCTCTTGGCATCTACAAATTTCGGTTGCTTGCAGGAGTAATGATGGGTTTCGAAATAATAAATAAAAAAATAGCAGCGAAAAATAGAAACCCACCATGGATCCAAGCGATCCAATTGATTTAATAGAAATAGTGTAATGATTACCAATCTCTTGAAGCGCAGACAAATCGAATTTGCAGGTGTGGCCTCACGCGAAATGACACCCTCTACCGGTATCCATACGTGAATGTGATAAACAGAATCGCCCGGGGTGCTAGCTCCCTTCCTTGGCAGCTAGGGTATAATTTTCTCTTTTTTCTCAAAGATACAAAAAATGAATTTTCTCTCTTCTTCAAGTGACGGTTGCCACTCTCTTTTGTATGCTTAATTAGGGTTTTAAAATATACATATCATTAGCGAGAGAAAATTTTGGGCCCACTTTTCTTATTAAAATAAGAAACACTTTATTTCTTATTTAAAATAAGAATAATAATATTAATCTTTATTATTATTATTATTATTATTATTATTATTATTATTATTATTATTATTATTATTATTATTATTATTATTATTATTATTATTATTATTATTATTGTTATTATCATCATCATCATCATCATCATCATCATCATCATCATCATCATCATCATCATTATTTTTTATTTCAAATTTTAATTTACCACAAAATAAAATTTGAGATGTCCGAATTAACCCTTAGTCCATTTATCACATTCTATGTGTGCGACCCAATAGGTTCATATTATATTGGCAGTGGGCCTCAATCCCATCATGGGTCCACAAGTCATAAGCGGTCTCTAGCAAAACATTATAACTATCCAAATAACATACATATTGATAATTCAATTTTAACCTAATATAACATGTTATAACCCCTTTGTCACACGATATCTTGTTTGAACATAAGTCATGATCCATGTCAAACTTATATAGTCCAAATAAATAATTTTTTGATCACTAAATAGACCGATAATATCAAATGATATTGACCACTCCATCAATTCATTTGAGCACGACCATGCATTTCTCAGTCTTACTTATTAAGGGGCCCAATAGATATCTCTCTCATAAGAGAGGGATAAATTTATTTTTGATTATTCACTATTATCTGCATGATTCTCATAATATCCAATCATAATCTTTATGATTATCCGATTAAAGATAATGTTTGATTATATCAAAATATAATATTCATGTAGGATACTGTGATAATCTTAGCTCTAAGGATCGATAACATAATCGATGAATAATGTATAACATACTGTGATAATCTTACTTTCATTTCTTCTTATTGTAATTATATTTATAAAAGGTAAGATGCAAATAATTCAACTATGATGCCTATTTGGTTCTTTAAACCATTTTCCACATTTTAAGTAACATTTTATATTACCAAAAGCATATTAATGTTAATAAGAAAATTCTTTAGGCATATTAAAAATCCCTCCTTTGACCTAATACATCTAGTTGGCCAATTCCTTAATTATATTTTACTACAGGTAAATTGCTACCTAAAATATAGTTATAATCTCAATTGTCTTAAGCTATGGTTTATCCAACAATTTTCTATCTCTATGCTTATTCCTCTAATTACAAGCTAATATTACTAATCTAAACATGCAGTTTAACCCATTAATTTAATAAACAATTTAACAAATTAATAAAACTTAGTGAATATAAACTAAATTATGAAAGGAACAAATGAATCAATTTGGCTATCAAATCACACAATTGTGTTTAACCAACAATATTCATCCAATCTCAATCACACAGACTTGAAGGAAAAATATTAGTTATTATTGTATTAAAACTTCTCAATCATACAAGAAATAATCCCCCCTTACAGCCCCATAACCATTAGCTTTTCACCTTAACAAATAATTCATTCTCAAGCTTAACATGATAAAGAAATTAAAACAATAGTAACAAACATTTTTCTTTGAAATTAAATTGGCACCCCTTTTTACGTCTTAAATCTATACTCTCAACAAAAGCTTTGAATTCAGAATGGGATCTTAATTTACAAGACTCAACCAACCATTATATTATGCAAAATAGATCACACACACAAGAAGCAGGCATCCAATTTTAAAGACATCAAACCAATTCCTAATAATTAACTTAGAATTTCATCAACAAAATTTTTGTAGAGGTAAGTTTTGGTAGTTACATAACCTTTAATGTCGTTTTTCTGCATTCTCCTTCTTCTATCTATCATTGTGCTCGCTGGACAGTTACCAGAGCCTCGTTGGAGAGGCACTAATGTTACCACCGTGCAGGTCTGAGCCCTGAGGTCTCACTTTCGGCGATCACGTGCCCAACCACATGATGATGATGATGGTCGAAAATTGAGCTTGAATCACCGACTGCTCCCTTCTCCGATCTACACGTTGTTGGTGATTGAGGGGGAATGAAGGTTATAATGTTAATTGCCTTGCCCTTGGGAACTCATCGGTGCCATTCGTGTCACCATATGCCATCATCGACCACCGGAGAAAGGAGAAGAAGCATTTGAACCAAAAGAAGAATAGGAAAAGGAGAAGAAAGGAATGAGAGGTATTGCTGATGGTGAAGGAGTGATGATGCACTAGTGATCGACGGTGAAGAGGTTATGGCGACATGAAGAAATTGTTGGCAGTAATGTAGCCGATATGATGCCATTGATCAGTTAGAGATGGGCTCCCGATATCTCACCCCCTATTTTCCCTTTTTTTTTCTTTTTTTCCTTCTCTTCCTCTCTTTTTATTTTTACTCAATTGTTGTTTATTTTCTAAGACTATAGTGTTTTATCTAGAGAATTCTAGGTACTCTAGAGATGTCATTATTATTATTATCGTTATCATCATCATCATTATCATCATCATCATCATGATCAACATCATCATCATCATCATTGTTATCTTTTACACATTTATTTCTTATTTATTACTAAAATTTATTTTAATTTAGATTATAAATTCAAAAGCCTCAAAATTATAATTACTCGTATCACACCCTTAACAAATCAATCTTTGCAAATCGATATCAAAAGTACTATTCACATATTAAAAGTATTCTCAAGCCACTCGAATTTTAGGGTATCACAAATATCACACAAAAATTGATCTGGGCATAATTCTGCAAAAAATAAGGTACCAGCAGCAACTTAAACCTGAGGTTCAGTATCAGCTTCAAATCAATAGTAAAACCATATTAGAGCATTTTCCAAAATCCAAACAAGTGTAGCAGTAGTAGCTGGACACGAAGACAATAACCAACTAAGATTATAGCCAAACTCAAGGTATTTCTTTTTGTATAGAGGTTCCATCAATCCTTATAGAAAAATTAGATTGAAAACACTATAAGAAAAATGACCATTAAGGATAAGAAATTTGGTTCTTAAAAGTGAAAAATTGGTCCTTAAAGGTCAATAGGGAATAGAAATCTGGTCATCAACTGGTCCCTAAAGGCTCCACCACTAATAACTAACAAGAAACAGATATTATAGCTGGACCTTAAAAGTTTTTAAAGACTATAAATAATCTAGTCCCTAAAAAGTATCAAGGACCAGATTTCTTGTCCTTAGAGGTTATCCTCACATGACCAACTCAACTTTTAGGGACCAAAAATCTGGTCCTTAAAAGTTTTTAAGGACCAGAGTAATTGGTCTCTAAAAAGTATTAAGGACTAGAATTCTTGTTCCAAATAATTATGCCATGTGACAAATTAAACTTTTTAAGAACAAAAAATGTGGTCCCTAAAATTCAAAAAAGACAAGATTTTATCCAACTTTTAAGGATAATATGTATATTCAGTCACTAAAAGGTTAATAAAGACCAAAATTTTGATATCTAATCTAGTCATTAAAAGATAAATGATTTTTATTGATTCTAAAATAAATAAATATTTTAATCCAGCGAATTCAATTGTATTATACAATTCATAAATAATAGAAACATGAATAAATAATAATCCGAACATTTCATATATATATAATTTGTAATGAATTACAATGTAGAGTTTAACATCCAAAAAAACCATCTTATAAAAAAGAATATTATTTATATAACCCCTTTCTAAACAATTAATACCTAGCAAAATAAGATGATTTCCTAATAGATATAGAGTTAGTTCTAGCTAATATTACTGCAGTAATATACCCCAAGCATAAATGCAGTCTCTCTTTGCCAACTGTCTTTGGCCAGTACTTTAGTAGCTTACAAAGCTTCCTGCATACTAGCTCCAGAGGCAATCACTACACAGAATGTGATGCCAGTAGAGGAACCGACTAATAATGTGTTTTCCTATATCATAGCATGTAAAAGTAATAAAGTATAAACATTTTGTAGAAAAAATAACTTATAACATAAAATGTGACATAAATATGCTTAATTAGTCAAAGAAGTTCAAGTAACTTGCATTTAAACAAAGAAACATAGAGTTTTTGATACAATACATGCCAACATTTAAACAAATCCTCAGAAATTAAAAAAACCACTTAAACTAAATGATTTAAAAAATAAACAAATAACAAAAAAGATGATCTTTAACTTTTAGCTCTACAAATTTATTTTCAACAATGTATGAAGCTGATCATTAATGAAAAGCAAAGCAATATAGAGCACAAATGAGCAAGGGACACCTAAAAAGTATTAAATTTGTGAACTTTTGTAGACTATAGAGTTAGATTTCAATGCTCGGTTACTTTGATTAGGTTTTTGAAATCACCATATTATGACCTCCAAGCTCAGTGATTGAAATAACCAAAAGCATTACGTCAAGGATCAAGGAAAAGGTGATTTTTGACTCACAATTTCTAGTTCAGTATTTTCTATTTGAAAAACATCAAGACTTGATATATATGATTGGTTTGGTAGCTTATGTGCTTAAAATTTTCAACTGGTGAAAGAGGTGAAAATTCAAGGAATTAGACATTAAAAGAACATGAGATTTAAAGTTATTATTCCAAAGAATTTTGCAACAGCAGCATCTCATAATTAGTCATTTTAATTGCACCTGAATGGTTGAAGGGACAAGAAACATTTCTCCTATATAAAGCATTGTGCAATGTGATTAAACATAGAGCAAGGCATTCCTAATTAATGCTCAAGAAATGTAAAATAACCATATCTTATGCAACTAATATTTAAGCAAAATCAAAAGTTGTTCAACATTTGAACTTGCAAAGTCAGAATCCAAAACTATTATTAAGTGTACATACAAACATTCAATAGAGCACAACAAACATACAAGCCAGTCAACTACATAAAAAAGCTTTCTTTTCAATGAGAAAAACCAAACATCTACTTGAGGAACTATAAATATTAATGGCTCGAAAGCTCATGTTTCTAACCCAAAATTTGGGATTAAAAGAACTATCAATTGGTTGACTTAAACTTAAGCAATAATATACATACCTAATAAATTGCAAGAATTGTTACTGCTACTGTGACACCCTACGTTCATTCATATTTCCATTTATCGAATGACGCTACTAATGAGGTTGCATGACTATTTGGTTACGTCTTTTAACTTATATGACAAGTCAAATGCAAGATAATAATACCAATAACCCATATTCAAGTTACCATTGCTAAATTACTATTCATTTGGTATAAATTTCGACAGCATCACGACTTATAAATCATGCTACCCAAACCTGTAAAAGCTCAATTTAACACTCCCAAATGACATACTCCACCTCCAGTACTCCAATCACATACATTGCACTTCTATTAAAAGCCCATAACACATCACACAGTGCACGAGTTCATCACATATAGTTCATCAAATCACAAACATTTGATGTTAAATTACAGGTCATAATTTATATCTTAAGTTCACAATACATACATCGACCATCCTCACGTCAATTTACATACATCCAAAACATAGTTATTAAAAGTCTTCACTATGTACATGCCACGAGATCTTCCTTGGATGCCTTCACTTCACCTGTCCTTACATGCAGTCAAAACAAATCATGTACTAAGCAACTTTATTGCCTAGTGGTGGATACATCTACATAAAATTTCATCTATAGAACTACATTGAGTGAAATTATAATTATACCCTTAATCTCGCATTTACTTAATTAGTTCAAATTTTATTCCTATTTTTCTCCAAAATGCCATTAAAATTTTATTTATACTTAATTTCTTCATTTAATTTAACAAATTTCTCATCTTAATGGGAAATTACTATTTAGTACCTAATTTTTTTCTTTATACTTTACTTGATTTAACTCCAAATTTGGTTATTTTTGTCTCTTTGGCTTGTATTTCATTTTAGATGGTAAATTACAAATTTAGTCCTTATGTTAATTCTTAAGGTGGCAAATTACATTTTAGTTACTGAACTTTTTTATTTATAATTTTGTCCTTTTTCACTTATTTTACTAATTTAACCCTTTTAATCACATTTTTAATTTCAAATTACCATTTTACCCCTATTTTCCTGTGTAATTACATTTCACCCTTTTTAATCTATTTAACCTCATTTTTCATCTTATTCACTATTTTATTTCACCTTTAATATTATTTGGGCATAATTTACCATTTAGTCCTCAAATTTTCACCAAAATTATAATTTTACCCCTAATGCGACTAGTGGAAATCCCTGAACCAGATATATGGGACGAGGACTCCAATGCTGCTAGTGGACTGGAGGGACCACTTGCTGTGATCAGGCTACTCCAGTATGGGTAGAGGGACCACTTGCTGTGATCCTGCTACTCTACTATATTTGTGTGTGTCGACTATCCAATATATGTACTATCCAACAAATCTCATAATGCTACCGTGGTATGTGTTTCCTTATGGCTAGCCATTATATCTTAGGGTCTCGGATTACCTATTGTACACTACGGGCAACTATATTTTATAAGTTATGTCATATTTTCGTATGTTTTTCCTTACTAACCATATTATGTCACATATATTACATACTCATATAGTATCTAATTATGCTTAATCATTACACATTTATCATAAATATGTAAAATATCATGTGAAAGTAAAAAGAACATTCTAATAACCATACATACACCATTTGGCCTCAATAGGAACTACAACATACCATTTGATTTCTTCTCCATTTACATGCAATTATGTCTCAAATGTCATTTTAAATAATTATACAACAATACATATCCAATTTACTTTAAATTTCTATATTTCCTTTTAGTCCATCATTATGTTTCATTATGTATTATTATGTACACTTATCATTTTACATTCTAATCAATTCCAACATATTCTTTATATGTTATAATGTGTATTTCATATTAATTATGCCTTTAATTACTAAATTAACTTATGCTAAACCTTTGTATCCAATTCAACCTACCTTAGACTTCTTAGTTTCAATTTGTTTTCTTCATCAAATCATACTCTAATCATCCTGATTGATCATTTTATTATGTTAGGTTAAATAATTTCTCATTTCTACATAGGTTTATCTAGGTACATAATGTAAAATTTGTGTAAATTTCAATAAAGTAAATGAAATTAAGTGTAAATTGTATCCACTAACCTTGTTTTGGCTTGAGAAAGACCTAATCTTCTTTCTCCTCTCATTTTTTTCCTTGCCTTTGTCTTTTCTTTGATCTTTCTCTTTAGGCTGAATTTAAAGAGAAAATAATAAGTTTCTGCCATGAATTAAAGCAATTAAAAGTTACTAACTAATTAACCCTACTAACCATGCTCTACAAGTCTTTAACAAAATCCCTATCTAATTCTAACAAAAACTCAAGTAATTACCTAATTAGGTTAACTTTCTCTCTCCATAATAACTCTAAATCCAAGCTTCTTCTTGATGCAATCCAACTTTTAAGGTTTAAAGGATAATTTTTGGAATATGTGTTTGAAATTTGGGGTGGAGATTTGGTGGGAGGAAGAAGAAATAAAGAAAATGGTGGAATTTTGGCAATAAATAGGAGGTTCGAATTTCTTAGGGAATGAAGGGGAGAATTACAAAATTTAGGGTAGAATTACAGATTATTCTAGACCCCTCTATTTTTTCTTTAATTCCACCAAATCTAAGGCTCAAATTCCTCCATTTACTATTTGATCTACTGGCTTATTTTAAGCCACTTGTCACCATTTTCTTGATCTCTACACATATTTTAACTATTGTGTTACATGTAGGTGATTATGGATCAATTTTAATAACTTTTATGTCCTTAGATATTTAAAATATGGCAATTAAGCCTATTAATTAATTTGATCTCGGTTTTTGCTCGCTTTTCTGAAATTGATGTTTTGCTTGTTAGAATGATCTGAAAATTTTTCTTGCATGCCATAGCATATAAAGAAGCATGCTTTTCAAATTTCAACTCATTCTAACATTATTTCGGTATACTTCTGGTTCTAGAGGTAAATTCTATCAATTCGAAACTCAAAATTTTAAAATTGTAGAAAATTTATTTTTCATTTCCAATAGGTTATTTAAGATATTTATAATGGGTTTGTGTGATCAAAATAATTTTTAGAGCTCTGTAGAATATTTCAGAGCTCGATCAAACTTTCGGTCAACCCTTTCACGGTAACTGAGAAAATGATTCTCTACTCAATTTAGGGACTTATTTAAGCTCAATTTCTTCTCAAATTGTACCACTGAACTCCATTTAACCTATAATATCTCACCTAATGCTTAACTTCACTTTCAAGATAGGTCACCCATCCTCTGATTGTTCAAGGGTGAGCACTTTTAACTATTAAGCTTCTAATAATGTCTTTATGCTATACTAGTACAATCACTCTGATAACTATCCTACGGTTACTATGCATGCTCTACAACATACTGTGCATGTCAGATGAATTTTTAGGGTGTTACAGCTACCTTCTATTTTGTATAGCTTCTTGAAAGAACGAAAAAAGAAACTGAATCTAATGTCTAATTAATCGAAAAACTTCCGTTTGATTTGTTTAATTTCAGAATAATGTTCTTTTGCTCACGCCTTTATGCTACATGCTCATCACATTTCCTAGACCTCTAGAACTATGCTGATTTGTTACTTGGCAAACTATATGAAGCATAAAACAATGAAGGTAAGCTTTAAGAGATGAGCTCTAACCTTTGAATTATAGAACCTAGGTTCTCTTTTATACATGGATGCTCTTTCTACCTTCTCAATCGGGTTGATAGGATTCAAGAAATCAATAGTTTGCCCCATTGTTAAGCATAGAAGAAACCCAATCACACCACTACACACAGCCAAAGAAACATAACACCAAAATCATTCACAGTATATAAAACTTCATGAATTCCCATTTAAATTCTCCCACTAGTATGTAACATGTGGAAACAATGGATGTAATGAAAAATTAGAAAAACTACAGCTAAGTATTTATGAAGTCCAGAAAACAACTAGAGTTCTTCCCCTTAGCAAGATAAAGTTTAGGGTTCACCAAAGTAAACTCTCAATTGAAATTATTATCTTTTGATGACATTGACCATTTCAAAAAATATGCTTTGGATGAAGAAACTATAAGGATTGAAATTCTACCATTAATTTACTACATTGGACTTTCTGTTAGACATGGATAGTAAGTGGATTTTGTCTATTGTTCCACTTTTACATAAAAGATAGAGTTCTTAACAGTGAACAATACATACATAGTACTATTTAATAAAAAATAATGATATTTAAAATGAATCTAACCTCCATTTATGAAATTTAAGAAAAAAGAAATAAAAACAAGACATGACATGATAAAAAATATTTCAAAAATTAGCATTTATTATAAAACATGTAAAATATTTTCAAGTATTATAAGGATTGAAAAAGAACAGTAGGTACATACCTTTCACCAAATAGTTTCATTTTAACTTTCAATTATTTGAATTTGCTTACTATGATGAGCTTACCAACATTTTCAGGACATTTTCCTAAACTGATAATAGCAACAGCTGCTGCTCCTGATGAAATACCAACCTGGACAAGAAGAAAAATAATTAAAACAACCAGCTGCTATTTATTTATCAATCATAAAGAAAAGAGCTTAAGCTCATCACATTGGTCAATTACTCAACCTTTGCATAGAGGAAAGGTCTAACAAAACAAGATCGACATTTTATAACTTCAACAAAGATGGTAACACCTCCAAAAGAACTTTCCAGATAACCATAACAACTTGAAACACAATGGTAAACGTTTAAGTAATTGGAAAAAATAGCAAACGATATGTTTTTATCTGTCAGCCTTAAATACACAATCTATCTGGAAAAAAATTCTTCCTTTCTATTTGTGGTAGGCACCTACAATATAAAAAGAGCAACATAAATAATTGCAAAATTACTGCATAAAGTACAAAACTCATCATAATAACCACCTATCCAATTATAAATCTTATTTGATATTGCCATAATAAATAATTCCTTCAAGATGACTTCATGGTCAACAAAATAACATCCAACAATTAACAAGAGAAAAGAAAAAAGCAACCACAACTGTTGTCCTAACTTCTTACTGTGATACCTTAAAAAAAAATAATAATGAAAACCTTTGTAAAAATTCAAACTTTCTTGGCACCTTAAACACTAGTACTTGAAGAGGAAAGAAAAAATCCATCTAAAAAAGCACAATAGTCAAGCAATTCACAAAGATCATGTGTAGTTTAGATAGTACCAAACCAAACAATAAGTTAATGTTGGAAACTCAAATGTAGACCTTTATGATAAAGTCACAAAGATCAAATAGAAGCTACATAAGGAAATCTAGAAGCAAAAAGTTTTCCCAATTGTCTACAACATGTATTTATAAAAACCAAAAACAATATGCACATGCCAAAAACCTAAAACTTAGACAATGTACAGAAACCCCCTAAAACTTACACAATGTATAGAACCCGTCAAATACCAAGCCTTCAATAGAATAACACAACACCCACATACAAAATCGCTTTGATGAGGAATAATTTGAAATTTGAAGGTGAATACAGGAACTTAGAAAAACATGTTAACAACCATAACTGATTTAACAAAAGAATCTAAAAAAGTAGACATAAAATTTTGTGTGGTTTTCAACCTTGTCAAGATTCCTCCAAAAATGTATATAAATGCAAACTTCCAATCTATGAAAAAAGAATGCATAAAAGAAACAGTATAAAAACTCAAGAGATGTGTTACCATTGATAATGGTGACTAAGCAAAGCATAAGAAAGAGGCTTAAAACTTACGAGATGTAATTATGATCAATAATAGTGATCATTTCCATTCACTGATTTTGACTTTGAAAATTCCATGTACTCAATTATGATTATGAATTTAAATCTCACCAGAATGCAAAAAAAAAAAAGAGAAAAATATTAAGAGAAATACTCATCCTCATTCAATTTCATCCTACTTGATATCATCTTCCTGTGATTTAAGAAAAGCATGTGAAGGAAAATTGCATACATCAGATCTGAAATCAAATAACCTTAGGGATAAATACCTCAGTTTCCTTCAACCTATCCCTTATCGCCCCAGTCCTTGAAAGCTGCTCACTTCCAGCAAGATCAATGAGGTTTAACACACCTTGTACTTGTTTTTCAGTGTTCTAGCATTATAAGGAACAAGAACATGACAAACAAAACTAGAATCAATACAAACACACAAAAACACAAAACCTAGACTTAAGTATAAGACTAGGACATAGTTACAAACCTCATTGACCCTAGATATTCATAGTGTGAACACAAAATGGCTTCTTAATAACTGCCCATTTATCTATGTCTTACCAATAGACCTAAAAAACCATTATAGGAAATAAAGATCAACTATTTCACATAAAATAAACTAAAAATATAATTTGCTTGCAGTTAGTATAAGCAAAATATGATGCAATGTAGCATACCTGCTTTGTGTAGCTTGTCTTAAAAGAAATGAAATCTCTTAGATGCTAGAAACATCAATGATGGTAAGGTCATTGACATAAGTATTGCCATTTGTGTTATATTTTATGGTATATTGCTTTCTAGCATTTTTTGTGCAGCTAGACTTATTTGTCGACAATAGATCATGAATATTTTCATTGTATATCTTTACCATTGAAGCCTGTCATTGTTGAAAAGAATAATTTTCAAACTAATGGATGAAGATAATAATTCAAGAACTCGTAAAATTGGTTACTTCATGTCCTTCATGGACTTAGACTCCTGACAGAACTTGTTAAGAGTATATTGGGAAAAGAGTTAGAGTTTCTTATGCCAAAAATACAACTTGAAATAGGAAAAATGCAAACAAAAAAAAGATAGATTGTACGAACACAAAATGTAACAACGAAGAGAGCAAAAAATGCAAGTGGCATGTGAAGTTGTTTTAAGAAATAAACACTTATTAAGAAGCTCTTACCTATCAAAATTAAGCTTTAGGTGTCATGACAAGAGAAGAGAAGCTTGAAATGGTTTTTGGAAAATAACAAGCAGGGTCGCAGTTTACAAGAGTAGATGGTGAGTCATTTGGTAAAACAGAATGACTTACTAAAGGAGCAATGGGAAGAGCTTTGCGATTTATAGGAGGAATAAAGGGATTATATGTTATTCATTTAGAATTTTTTGTAAAAAAAAATTAGCTCAGTTTGGATGGGATAGGGTTTAGGTTTTTCAAAGAGGAAAGGTGGAGTTTTTTTTTTACAGTGGAAGGTTGGAGCCCTTTTGTTTTAATAATTGTTTCAGTGTTTTATCTAAGGTGCGATTTTGTCCCATTATTATTTACAATCAGGGACCAAATTTCTTAATATATAGGGACCAGATAAAACCTTTTCCCTATTAACATGGAAGGAATTGAGAATTAGGGACCATATAAAAAATAGGTCCCATTAATGCACTTTTAGGGTCCATAAATTCATCTAGTCCTTAAAAAATGGTCCCTAAAAAGCCTTTTCTTGTAGTGAAATTAGATTACATTTACAAAAAATATAACTTATGTCAACAAGAAGCAAAGTATTCACATATTAAAAGTATTCTTAGGCCACTTGAATTTTAGGGTGTCACAAATATCACACAAAAACTGATCTGGGAACAATTCTGCAAAATATAAGGTACCAGTAGCAACTTAAACCTGAGGTTTAATATCAGCTTTAAATCAACAGTAAAACCATATTAGAGAATTTCCCAAAATCCAAACAAGCGTAGTAGCAGAAGCTGGACACGAAGACAGTAACCAACTAAGATTATAGCCAAACTCAAGGTATTTCTTTTGTATAGAGGTTCCATCAGTCCTTATAGAAAAATTAGATTAAAAATTAGATTAAATTTAAAAAAAATATAACTTACGTCAATAAGAAGTAAAGAATATTTTTTAATTGCTAAATTATCAAAATTTGGCAATCCACTCACTTGTTTGATAGACATTAATAAGAAATTGGACAACTATAGCAAAAGTTATGATAAAAATAGTTCGGGTTGTAATAAAAAACAACATTAATGATGTTTGGCACGTTCTGAATGCTCCATATATTGTAAGCCCAATTCATCCGCATCAATATAAATGGAACTAATATTATATTTTGCTACATTAACGATAACATTGTTTTGGCCAATTAGCTACAACCTTGTTTTTACTAATTAGTGACAATAATGTTGTCGCCAATTTAGCTACAACAGTGTTCTCACTAATTAGTGACACAAATGTTCTAGCTAATATAGTTATATGAATGGAACTAATATAGAGCTAAATCAATGACATCATTATTATCGCCAATTAGCTACATCACTATTCTCGCTAATTAGCGACAATAATGTTGCTGCCAATTTAGGTGTGCGCCAAA
Organism: Excoecaria agallocha; assembly: GCA_037975025.1. NCBI lineage: Eukaryota > Viridiplantae > Streptophyta > Magnoliopsida > Malpighiales > Euphorbiaceae > Excoecaria > Excoecaria agallocha. The sequence continues at coordinate 21,745,795 of CM075821.1, read as the reverse complement.
ACATTTCGCCAAGTTAGTGACAACATTGTTATCTCCAATTAGTTATAACACTGTTCTCGCTAATAAGCAACAACAATATTGTTGCCAATTCAGCTACAACAATGTTCTCACTAATTAGCGACACAAATGTTGTAGCTAATATAGTTATATGAATGGAACTAACATAAAGCTAAATTAGCAACAACATTGTTGTTGCCAATTCACGAGAACAATATTATAGCTAATTGGTGACAACAATGTTATTGTTAACTTGGCAAAAAATTTTGGTGTGCACCTAAATAGGCATTCTAAAAATATATTATAATAAGCAATCAGACAACTGTAGCAAAAGTTATAATAAAAAAAGTTTAGACCATAATAAAAAACAACATTAATGACGTTTGGCTTGTTCTGAGCGCTCCATATACTACAAGTCCAATTCATCCACATCAATATAAATGGAACTAATATTATATTTTGCTAAATTAGCAATAACATTGTTCTCACCAATTAGTTACAACCCCGTTCTCGGTAATTAGCGACAACAATGTTGTCACCAATTTAGCTACAACAGTGTTTTCTCTAATTAGCGACACAAATGTTCTAGCTAATATAGTTATATGAATAGAGCTAATATAGAGCCAAATCAGTGACAACATTGTTGTTGTCAATTAGCTACAACATTGTTCTTATTAATTAGTGACAACAATGTTGTCACCAATTTAGGTGTGCACCACAACATTTTGCCAAGTTAGCGACAATATTGTTGTCACCAATTAGCTACAATACTGTTCTTGCTAATTAGCGATAACAATATTGTCACCAATTTAGCTACAATAATGTTCTCGATAATTAACAATACAAATGTTGTAGCTAATATATTTATATGAATGGAACTAATATAGACCTAAATCAGTGACAACAATGTTGTCGCCAATTAGCTATAACATTGTTCTTGCTAATTAGCAATAACAATGTTGTTGCCATTAGGTGCGTACTAGGACATTTTCCAAGTTAGCGAAAACATTATTGTCGCCAATTATCTACAATATTGTTCTCTCTAATTAGCGACAACAATGTTCTTGCCAGATCTACTTTTGTCATCATAATTATTTGTCCTAAAATTTTGCACTTGATATTAGCAACAACAATAATTTGTTGTCCAATAATTGTTTCCCCACCAAATCTTTCAATATTTGCGATAAAATTTATTTTTTTTGCCGTAATGTTGTCACTATATATACCAATGAATTTCATTGTTGTTGTGAACTTTCATCGCTATTTTGCATTTTTTTTTGTAGTGATTGAACATTGCTTCCTAAGGTATATGACCAAGTAGTGTGAGAGGATTGTAAATAAATGAGGCAAAAACAATTGATAATTGTCACTTAGACAATTTATTAAACACCTGGTGTGCATAGTGAAATGAACACCAAATGTAATTAAATCAAAACCATTCTTATGCCCAAAACAAACAAACAAACAATATACTACCAAGAGAAATTCCCATGCACATTATCCCAACACAAAATGTCTTTGTAGACATCGTGACTTGAGGCAACCTAGATTAAGGTTACCCGATGATGAGTAAATAGCATATTATTGATAGTCGATTTAGATCTTGATGCTCCAATTGTAAATTTCTCATACCTTTTTAAATAATTTTCAAGTGTTTTGACAAAAAATGCATAAAAACTTGGATTTAGGCCTTTAAGAGTGGTAGACAACTATTTATCACATGAGGGGTGACCATGTATGGTTCATTCTCTCATGTACAAACCAAATTAAGGTAATTTTAGGAATTCTAAGATTCTAGGTTGAGGGATGGCTACCTCTTATTAAGGGATACCAATCCAACTCCACCTCTAATTTAGGTATAAAACCTAAAAATTTAGGGTTTTGAGGAGGAAGGAATCACTTTTTTTACAGAGCCACTTTAGAAAAGAAGAAAACTTAATTTCTTTCTCTCTCTAAGTTCTTCCTTTAGCAACCTTTTCGATTAACACACACACACAAAAGAATTTCGTTGCATTTTTTTGAAAAGTAAAAAGTATGAATCAAAGTAAAGAGATCTGGACTACGAGAACTTTAAAGTCAGAATATCTCCTAAGGGTAATATTTTAGGCTCTTTTTAAAATTTTTCTCTCTACAATTATCTCACATAATTATGTGATTAATTGATGCAAACATAATATGTTTAAATGCTGTGATTGTATAATTGGCAAGATTAAATTTTATCGAGATGTTAATCTGGATCAAGAGTATGTTAGAGGTATGATTTGAGTGACAAATTCCTTCATTGTTGTAATATGTGAAGATTTTATTTATTTCTTTTAATTCTATAAATCAGTAATTTTAATGCATTTTATGTATAATTTGATTTTATAAAACCATATTGGCATGATTTAAAACCTAATAAATGCATGTGTAAAGCCAAAATACACTTTGTATGAGTTTTACACATTTTTGCCATGGAAATTCTGTATTTTGCTCAATCCAGAGGTGACAAATAGGAAGATGTCTTAATGGATGCTCGTCTATCATGTGACAGATGGGACATCTTGAACTTATCTTCTTATCCCACCCCTTGCACTATTGTGGGCATCCCTTGCTTGGTTTTGGGCATTTATTGTTGTATTTTTTATGCCATTTGTTCAATTTTTACGTAAGGCCTAAACATATACCTTAGTAATAATTGGATATATATGGGATGCATTGGAGAGATAAAATTAAGTGGTGAGCATTAGGGATGTGAGAAAGGACACAGATGGAATTAATTTAAAGAAGGAAGGACAATATGATCATTTACATTATGGCACACATGTGCCTAATTAAGAAAAAAATTTAAAATAGGGGCTTAATAAAATAAAAGAGATTTAAGGTAGAAATAAGAATTAAAAGAATAAGGAGTAGAGTGCAAATTAAATTGATCAAATAATGGACCAATAAGGAGAAGACACCTAATGGATTCTAGAGTATTGTAGAGATGTGAGTTACAAAGAAATCAAGATATTTTTTCATAAAATTTAAGGGAAGTAGCTAAACAACTCAAAGGAAGAATTTTAGGAAATCTTCATTGAATGTACTCTTTATTTCCTACACAAAAATCACTTATTCAAGTTGCAAATTCGAGAGGAGAGAGAAAGTTTGATGTTTAGATGTTCTAAGGTAAGATTTCTCCTCTACTTCTCTTTTCTTTCTTGCTTCACATATGGGGAATTAGAATTGACTTAAAGATTAAATATTTACATGTATAATATATTGTGTTAGAGGGTAAAAATAGCAAGATGAAGAAGAAGGTTGTAGGAAGAATCATAGATGGTTAAATAAGGTATGGGAACTTTTAAACCCTTGTATGTGTGTGCTTACTTTTATAGAGTATATTAAGATAGTTTTAGAGGTATTTTTAAGATTAAAATGTGGATTTAATGCTTAAAGGAATAAGAGAACTGAAATTGGAAAGTTATCTTCAAAATAGGGAAAAGTTGCCCTAGGATTCACTGGACCTAGTCACACTATTTTGACTATAAAATGAGTTATATAGATTCAAATTGCATGATTATAGTTAGGCTAGAAACTAGACTCATATGTATATGTGTATCTGTGTGTGTATTTCATACGAAGTAGTTAAAGTTTGAATCCCCCTATAAGATGTTGAAATCTGAGCTTGAACTCTAACTATGTCTGCTACCCTGGCATTCAAGGTAGTCTGTGTTGTTAATGTATATATAGATATCTACATACTTAAATGGAGTGGTTTTTAATTTTTTGAAAACTATAGACATAGGGGAACAACTTTGTAGAAGAACACTTTTCTTAAAAATATCGTTTACTAAATTTAAAATGGCTGACAAGTTGAACCTGGGAATCTGCCTTCAGGATTTATAAGGTAGAACATACCTCACAGTCATCACCAAATGAGTAACCCCTTTCAGAACCAAATTGACACCTATCTCACGATTATCACAAACCAGTAACCACCTTGACCCTCCCCTATTTCCTCCTATACTTGATTTTTAGGCCCCAAATTGTTACCAAAGCTTACCTAAAACTCCCTAAACATTTTTAGGGCATTCTAAACATAAAAAAGGTCATTTGTGACATTGAATATGTGAATAGCATATTGACATATGAGAATAAAGTTATAGAATGAACACTAATACTAGAAGACATAAATACATATGTGATTTAATTGAGTTTTAAGCCTTGGAAACACCATCAAAACCCATTTAAATCTTCTTGAACCTAATTAGAATGTCTTAAACTTAAACGAGGTAGATGGCATAAAATGTATATGTATGTCTATATTAGTGAAGTCATAAAATGATAGTTATACAATTGTAATTAAAGCTATACAATGATAGTTAGTTACAATATTATAATTAATTATAAACATTTACATGTATAACTATGCAATATGATGTAATGTGATGAATTGGATATAATAAATGAAATGATATGATCATAAGTTATTTAAAATGACATGGTGTGTGTGAAAATGAGATGTAATATACCCTATTCATATGAAAGATAATATGTATAATAATAGGAACCGAGAAATGCTAGGGTAAGTCCTTACAATATATATATATATATATGATGTAATTACAAAAATATATAGAAAATAAATGTATATAAGCATAAGTACCATATATAAACATGTATAATATATGTTAATGTTAAAATAAGATTGTATATTGATGTGGGTAGTTATTGGTTATATCATTCTAGTTAAAAGTGCTTGATATGTTAATCCATTTGAACAGGTAGTGAGGTGTTCAAGTATAAGCATGTATAGAATGTGCACAAAGTGAATTATGTATATATGCATACATGAATGCATGTTAATTTCTATATGATTATAAAAAATATGAATATATATATATATATATATATATATATATATATATTATGCTTTTAAACATATACTTGTGGTAGAGTTAATAATACACCTATTTATAAGAGAGAAAAGTGAAATGAATTAAAGGAAAGGATTTATAGTTGCTTGTGTCTATGTCTAGGTTGTGGATAGATAGGCATGCCTATAAAGGTATATTATAGCTACCCCATGTTTGACCTCATTTGGATCCCTATGTATTGACACCATTTGGGTCACTTGCTGACCCCATTTAGGTATACCTGATTGGTCTATAGTACAGGTTTGACCCCATTTGGGTTTATAGTTTGATACCTTTGGGTATCCTTTCGTACCTTCGAGTACCCTAGTATCGCCCATATCTACACTCTTAGAGAAAGGTCTAGGCTTATTACATGATACAAGTAAAGTAATATGAAAAACAATTTGACAAAAATGATATGATATACCATGATCCGATCCCAATATTGTTTTATTTAGTTCATGTACAACATATGGAAAGCATGAGATTGAATATAGTTATGTTTAAACATGAAGTATATAATGCTATATTAATTTTTTATATGATAACAGTAACTGTGGATACCTAACATTTTCTTCGCTTAAGACTATTGTATCTACATACATATCTACATGCACAGGTGAACACACATAATTTAGTTAATGATTGTCATTGATTACATTATAAACTCATAACCTTTATAATAAAGCCTTATATTGTTCATATTCAATGTTATGTTGTGGCACATGATTATACTAGACTAATAATATGCATATGTGTGTGAGTTAACGTCAACTTCTACAAGAGGTCATCTTCACAATTTTTCTTTGTTCCCCACTAAGTTAGTAAGCTTAGCACGAGTGTTTATTCATGTAGGTACATGAAGCTAGGATTCGATCTAAAGGGATAAGATCTACTACCACAAAGTCAACACCAGGGATAGAAAGAGATAAAGCATGGAGTTGTATTTTGTTTTATCCTTATAAATATCATATTGTGTTAAGTAAAATGTACAATAAAGAGCAAAATAGTAATCAATAGAGTATAACAAAATACTTTGTGTAATCTTTTACAATGTGTTGATATATATCTACATATAAATATTATAAATTCACATGACAATTATGCAAATAGTTTATCATATACTAAATTATATGTAAAATAGTATATAAAATGACAGGTAATAAGAAAATTTAGGGTAGTCTTTAAATTCTATCATAATCATGCATTATTTTATGTGATTTTTGCTCTGTATAGCATGGTTTTGTACTATGTTATTTAATTAAATAATTATCTTTTTATATTATTTTAATACTAATTCATTTGTCTTTTTCGTGTGATTTTTTGAGTATATAATATCTTTGCCTTTGGAGGATTTTTTGCGGTTTTTTGCATTGGGAATTGTGCTTCTGAGTTGGTCACCACCCTCAGCCCATCTGGTTGCCTCAGTTAACCACTTCTTTTTATCATTTATTTATTTATTGCTTTAGTTTTTATGTAGCTATTATTCATTTTGTGTTTATTTATTTATTTGGTTTTTTGGTTGTATTATTATTTCGAAGATGTAATAGTTAGTTAAAAAAGACTTTTTGTGCATGATAAAAGGAAAAGGAACCTAAAATGCTTTGTATTAAATTAATCAGGTTTTTTTTTTCAAAACTTGGACCAACGTAAATTTTTCATCCAAAGCTAAGCAAGAAAATGATATTAAGATTTTTGTAAAAAATGCATGAGGCAACTAATGTTCTCAATCCAAATGAATACTCCAATTTATGTATGTATATTATTCTATTCTTGTTATTGGATAATTTGCTTATGTAATAATTAAGTAGGTTTATTTTGTTTCTTTTTACCACTTTATTTATTTAAATGAGATGTTTACTTAATTTTATCATCTTGCAATGTGTGAGAGAGGAGGGAGGATTAAATGTAAAACTCAATTATAAAATAAACACCTAACCAAGATGCCTAATAACAGTGATATTCCGAACACCAATCTCTATTTGGGCATCAAAAGGTTAAGATTCATTTTCTGACATTCTGTTAGGTGGCAACTATATGACACCTACCTCTTTTGGGCCCATTAGTAGATGCCTTAATGGGTTGACCATCAATAATAATTTGGCCTTGATCCCTTTTTATTGTGAAGTAGCCAATTTATGAGTTAAGTGAGCCTAATCTAATCTCAGACCCTAAAAGTGGGCCTCCGAGAATGAACTTGAAAATGAGCATGGCTCTGATGCGCATTATAGTGGCGACTCCACTGGGGACTGAAGAGACCTTGCTCTTAAAAGCATATTGGTTAAGTTCTTTATAATTGGGGTTTTGCTAATTAATCCTATCTTTTTTGCTAAATTACATTTCTTGCATTCATCTTAGAGCTTTAGAATTAAGTTAGGCATCCTTTTTCAGCCCTAGTGCTATCTTGAAGCACGTATTACGTTCACTCAATGTAGGGAGGGGTCAAGGAGACCAACTAGCCCAAGTCTAGTACCAAATGGTATATATAATGGTGACCTATCAGTTGTTATGCTTGTGATGAGCTAGATTTATTGGTAGGAATCATACTTGGGTAGCCCTAAAGTTTCAACACCATTGACTCAAGCCCAATGATAATAACAACTTCCCCTAGGTTGTATAACCATAATAATATTTTGCTTGATATGTGGACCTCTGTGTATTAACCAAACTCAAACATATTAGGAGGGTACCAGTCAAAGGCTGAAATACCCTAACAAGCCCAACCCGATCTGTTTGAGTTAGTTAAAATATATAATGGTTAAAACCCATATGCCTGTACTTTAATTAGAGAGGTTATGCTACTGGTTTTTTGCTATACACCATATGTGTCCATCGGGTATCCTGCTGACCCATAGGCTAAGCCCACCTAGGAAAGAGACCGCTTGACCTCCTGTGTGAGAGTAATATGGTTGGAAGGTTATTGTTATGCTTGTGTGTGGTTGTGATTGACCCCTAACAAAATTATGCATTGCATTCACACATCACATATATACCATGCTCATGCATCATTCACCATGCTTCACTCCTAACATTTGATTCTTACAGCCATCATAGACTCATCTAGGTGGTCTAGAGGGTCAAACGGTTGATTGGTTTGAAGATTTATATCCATTATACTGAGATCAAGCTCAAGTTTGGATTTGGGTTCAGAGATCAATTCTGAGTTGGGTTCAAGTTAGTTGTCAGAGAGTAGTCAGGAAACAAATTTGGACATGGAGAACAAAGGATTAAATAAGACTGAAAGGGCAAATGAGACTAGGAGAGTGATTGATGACACAACCATAAGGTTTCTATTCCTAAGGGAATGGCTAAATGTTGCCCCTACTGGGCCCTCGACAGTGTGAGATCACTTAAATCAGAGATTGAATATGAGGTCTAAGGATTTCAAAGAAAGGCTTATGTAAATAATTGGTGAGATGGTGGCTTCTGTAGCACCTAATTTCTAAACTTAGCTTGCAACACCCACTTACAAAACAATAGAGCCAATGCACATTGGGAACCCTGCCGCAGCTAATACTGCTTTGCTTTGAGACCCACCTAAGAGAGAAAGGAGGTATGACCTTGAAGATGACTTCATCAAAAAGGAGGATGAAGACTATATCCCTCCAGTAATGAACATGAGGATTAGAGGTCCTAGTGCTGAGGACCCAGCTTTTAAAAAGATGGAGGAAAAGATCGAAGCTATGTCTAGGTTACTGTTTGCTAGTAGGGGAATGAACCTTGAGATAGGGATTTAGATGGTGATGAGATGTTGCCCTAAATATTTAAAATGCTTGATTTGCCAAAGTTTAATGGTACCTCAAACCCTTTGGCATATGTCAAATAGTATACACTAATCATTAAAGAGACCACCTTATCCAATAAATAGAAGGTAGAGTACTTTTGCCTAAGTTTGATTGGACCTAGAATATATTGGTATCATGGGGTAGATAGGCATACAAAAGAAGATTGGGATCTATTGACTGAGGAATTATTTAAGCGGTATGACTATAGCACTAGGATAAAGGTTACTTTGAAGGACCTTTAGCTACTCTAGCAGAAACATGATGAATCCTTCCATAAGTACCTCACTAGGTGGAGGAATAGGGTAATAAAGATGAAGAAAAAGCCAAACACAACTGATTAGATCAGGTTGTTCATCAAGAATGTAAACCTATACCTGAGAGATGGTTTGAAAATGAAGGGTCTAAAGGATCGAGAGTCACTAAAAGATATAGCCATATAAGCTAAGGGAGAGTATTTATCCAAAAGAGCAAATAGTGAGAATGCCAAAAAGAATTTCACTAATAACAAGCCAATAAGGAACAGTAATGGGCCGAACAGAATCAAAAAGAGTGCAGAAGTGTTTACTATAAAATCTAGTCAGAAGCATTATTCTAACCTAGGAAATTCACTATTTTGGGCATTAGATAGATTGAGGAAAAAGGGGGAGCTTTAACCATTGCCCCCAAGGCCTGCAAAGAGTTAAGGGTTTGCCCATTATAGGAAGGATCAGTGCTGTGCATACCATCAGCACACTAGACACCCAATTGACTATTGTCGTAGCCTGAGGAATAAGATTCAAGATCTGATAGATTGCAAGCAAATTTCAAATCTTGAGAAGAGAGTTAAGAAGAAGAAAGGAGGTTATAATGCTGTGCCACCTCCAGTGTTCATGATTAGATCTAGTATACCTAAGTGGTATGTCATGAGAGATCTATATGGGAATGAGTTTATGGTCATTACTCATTTCACCCCTAAAGTAATAGAGCCAGTTGAAAAAAATCAGCCAATTTCCACGATTAATTATTGGGACACTCCTATAAAAAGTGAATATAAAGGGGCTTTGGTGCCCATTGCTATCTGGAGTTCAACTAGTGAAGCCAGTGAGAACAAAAAGGAAGTAAAAGAAGAGAAAAAGGTTGAGATAGTGATGAGGAGTGGCAGAGTAGCCCCGAAGGTTGAAAGGCAGCCAACTCCTGCTATAGTGCCTACAGAAAAAGAAGTTGAGGAAGATCAGATAATTAAGTAGTTAAAGAAAATGAATGCACATATATACATCTAGCATTTGCCGGGGCAATCTCCCTCATATATGCAAAAGCTAGTTGAAGCCCTAAGTGAGTCTACTGTTGCCACTACCATCTCACTTTCTGAGCTACTGGATTTGGTTAAAGGAGGAATAAGAGAGAATTTGGTATATTTTGATGCTGATCTACTTGCTAAAGGAAGGAACTATAACTATCCTTTTTATATTAAAGCTCAGGTGAATGGAAAGCACACTGCTTGTGTGATGATAGATGATGGTTCTTCCATCAATGTGTGGCCCTTAGTGGCAATCCCAACTTTTGGGTTAAATAAGATCATATTAAGTAAGTTTGACTTAACCATTTCTGCCTATGACAATTCCAAAAGGCAAGTTGGTGGAACCTTTAAGGCTTTAGTGAAGACAGGACCCATTGAGATAGAAGCAAAGTTTGTGGTGCTCCCTATTCTAGCTAATTTTTCTATGCTGTTAGGAAGACCATGATCTCGTAAGCTGGGTGGAGTGCCTTCCACACTACATTAAATGATTAAGATTCTCCATGATGGTTAGGTGGTCATTATTAAAGCTGTATGGGAGAATCACATGTCTATACTTAAGATAGCTAAACAATCTTATAGTGAGTTCCATATATCTACCATTAGTGATGAAGAAGGTGAAGGTAGCTTTGTTGATTGCCTTCAAGTAGTTAACATAATGAAGAGGATGAATTTCCTGCATAGTGTTGGTTTGGGTAAGAACTCCCAAGGGCCTCAGACTACTATAGCTACTAAGGGTCAAAAGAATAAGAAGGGTTTAGGCTTTATTGGTTTTAGTCAGAAGAACAAGGAGAAAGAAATAGAGAAAAGGATTCCCCATATGATTTGAAACCCCAGCCTATATTCAAATTAGAATGCCAACATACCATAATATTTGAACATGCATAAGAAAATGGAAATGCTTATAATAGATTAATTTAGAATAAGAAGAGTAAGAATCAAGCATGCATAATCATACAGGCTGCCTGAGTCTAATTCTTCCTATAACAGCAAGAATCAATAAATATTAACTCTCACAAAAGATTTCCAAGCCAAAAGAATAATCTCAATAATCATTAATAATCAAAAGCTAAGTATTTGTGATAAAGCCTACAAGTTTGTTTAAATAGTAAAGAAAGAAGAAACCTACTCAAACTTAAACTTCTAGAATAAAGAAAATAGGAAATAACAAAGAAATATCAGAAATAGACTTAACAGTGCCTCGATAGAGGGGAATTTCTCTCCACCAAGGGAGCACTCTAATTGTTTTGCCTCGGTAAAGGGGAATTTCCCTCCATCTAGGTGAGCCTCACTACCCTCTAGTGCCATTTTTCTTGCCTTGGTAGAGGGAATTTTCCCTCTACCAATGACTAAAATGCATTGTGACTTTTGGCTTGCCTCAGTAGAGGAAGATTTCCCTCCACCGAGGTAATGGCTACTCGACTAAAAGGCATAAATTTCTTCCTTTTCTTCCTACTTTACTTAAACTTCTTCCTTCTTCACTTAAATAAATGTGTCTTCAATTAAACACATATTATAAAGACAATAAACACTAAATTGGTCTTCATAGTTCAAGTTAGCCTATTTGATCTCTTGGACTTGCATTTACTCCACATAAGGTCTTATGAAAGCTTGTAGACATTCTTTCACCTTGCTCTTGTAATTGGTCATTGAGAAATAGCTAATTCATCTTTCTTGTTGCCATTGTGCTTGGTTATACTAATTGTGCTCACATCATCCCCCCCTCTTCAAAAGGATTCATCCTCGAATCTAAATCAAAGTCAAAAAGTGATAAATCAGAAACATTAAAAGTAGCACTAACATTATACTCACCTAGCAAATCAATCTTATATGCATCGTCATTAATGCATTCCAACACTTGAATAGTCCATTACCCCTTGTAAGAATTTTTGACTTCCTTTGCTGTGGAAACCTCTCTTTTTGCATATGCATACAAACCCAATCACTTGGCTTAAAAAAAACTTGTTTTCTCCCTTTATTAGCCTTTTATGCATACATATGATTCTTTTTCTCAATTTACTCTCGTGCTTTCTCATGTATTGTTTTAACCACTTCGGCCTTTTTTTTGCCATCTAAGCTAGCAAGCTTATTTATAGGTAAAGGCATAAAATCCAAAACAGTTAATGGATTAAAACTATACACAATTTAAAATGGAGAATAACCTATAGAAGAATGTATAACATGATTATATGCAAATTCAATAAATGGCAAACAATCTTCCTAAATTTTCAAATCTTTTCCCACAATAGCACGCAACGTGGTTTCTGAAGTCCTATTTAATACTTCAATTTGCCCATCAATTTGTGGATAACATGTAGTAGAAAATAAAAGCTTAGTACCTAAATTTCCCCATAAAACTCTCTAAAAATCACTTAGGAACTTAACATCCCTATTAGAAACAATGGTTCTTGGCACTCCATGGAGCCGAACCACCTTTATAAAGAATAAATCAACAATGTTTGTTACATTATTTGTTTTATAGCAAGCAATGAAATGAGCCATTTTTCTAAATCTACCCACTACAACAAATATGCTATCTCTACCTTTCTTAGTCCTAGGTAAACCCAAAATAAAATCGATTGAAATGTTAGTCCAAGGTTCATTAGGTACAGCAATGGTGTATACATTCCATGAGGTTCAGATTTAACTTAGCTTGCTTACATACAATACACTTAGCACAAATTCTTTCCACATCTCTTCTCATATTTGGCCAATAAAAATGTTCACTAAGGATGCCTAATGTCTTTTGCATGCCAAAATGCCCCATTAATCCCCCATTATGTGATTCCCTACCAAGAAACTCCTAATAGAACATGTAGGAATACATAGTTATTTTCCCCTAAAAAGATATCCTTTATGTCTATAGTACTTATTAAATGCATCATGTTCACATGCCTTATACACTTTACCAAAATTAGAATCATGTTTATACATTTCTTTCAAATGGGCAAAACCTAACAACTTAGAACTAAGCATGGAAATTAATGCATATCTCCTAGAAAGTGCATTAGCAATAACATTCTCTTTACCTTGTTTGTATTTAATCACATATAAAAAAGTGTCAAGATATTCTACCCACTTACCATACCTTCTGCTCAACTTACCTTGTCCCTTTAGATATTTGAGAGATTGGTGATCTATGTGTATAATGAATTCTTCAGGCAAAAGGTAGTGTTCCTAAACCTTAAGACATCTTACTAATACATAAAACTCTTTGTCATAGGTAAAGTAATTCATCTGTGCTCCACTAATCTTCTTTCTAAAGTATACTATTGGGAAATTTTCCTACATCAAAACAGCACCTATACCAATCCTAGAAGCATCACATTCAATCTCAAAAGTCCTAAAAAAATTAGTCAATTTCAAAATAGGAATACTACACATTTTATCTTTCAAAGTATTAAAAGCAACTACCTGTTCTTTACCCCATTTAAAACCAACAGACTTTTTAACGATTTGATTTAGAGGTGCAGAAATAGTAGAAAAATCTTTAAAAATCTCCTAAAAAAACTTGCTAAACCATGAAAGCTCTTCACTTTATTGGCATTATTAGTTATTGGCCATTCCTATATAGCCTTAACCTTTTCATTATCTAGCTCAACACCATGTGCACTAACAGCAAATCCTAAGAAAATAATGCTATCAACACAAAACGTGTATTTCTTCAAGTTAGCATACAACTGCTGTAACAGTTAACACAAGTTCAACATGTCTTAAACATTCATCTAGGTTTTTGCTATAAATCAAGATATGATCAAAATACACAACAACAAGTTTACCTAAGAATTCACGCAAAACATGGTTCATGAGTCTTATAAATGTGTTAGGTGCATTAGTTAAGCTAAAAGGCATAACCAACCATTCATACAAGCCATATTTGGTTTTAAAGGCAGTTTTCCATTCATCACCTAATTTCATCCTAATTTGATGATAACCACTTTTTAAGTCAATTTTAGTGAATATTATAGCACTGTTTAACTCTTTAAGCATATCATCTAACCTAAGGCTAGGATGGCAATACTTTATAGTGATTTTGTTCACTGCTCGACAATTAACACACATTCTCATGGTTTCATCCTTTTTAAGTGCCAAAAGAACAAGTACGACATAAGCACTTATGCTTTCTCTCACAAGTCCCTTTGCTTAAAGTTCCTCCATTTGTCTTTGCAACTTCTTTGTTTCCTTTGGATTGCTTTGATAAGTTGGATGGTTTGGAATTTGTGCACCAAGAACAAAATCTATTTGATGTTTAATCCCTCTAATTGGTTGCAACCCAGGGGGTATCACCTTAGGGAAGACATCTTGGTAATCTTTCAACAACTTAGAAAAAAAACTAGGTAAATTTGGGTCGAGGTTAGTTTCAGAAAAATAATTTTCCTTAAACCTTAAAAGTACTAAAGCTCTCATGCTTAAGTATGCACTCTTTAACTCTCTCTCTTTTTCATAAAAACATGATTGTTTCTTAACTTTTCACTCATTTCAAGTTCTTTTTATTCATTTTTTTTATCTTTCTTTTTCTTTTCACTCACTAACTTTTTCTCTCTTGCACATCCCACTTTCTTTTCCTCACTTGTACAGTCACTCACCATTGGGCTTTTATTATTATTCTTTTCTCTTATAGCCTTTTTTTCTCTCTTTTTTCCTTTTCACCTCACTACCTGAATTTGCACTTGAAGTTTGCTAAATTCTCTATTGTTCAAGGCAAGTTTCCTTAGGTGATAAAGGTGCTAGAGTAACTTTATGCCCATCATGCATAATAGAATATCTATTCTTATACCCATCATGCATAACATGCCTATCAAATTGCCAAGGCCTACCCGATAAAATATGACCAGCTTGCATTGGCACTACATCGTATATAACCTTATCTGCATATCTAACATTGAAAAATGCAACTACAACTTGCTTGGTCACTCTAACTTCACTACTATTATTCAACCATTACAGTCTTTATAGGTTAGGTGCCTATCACATTTTAGTCTTAATTTCTCCACTAAAGTAGCAATAGCCACATTAGTGTAACTACCCCCATTTATGACTAGACTATAAACTTTTCCACCTACCAAACATCTATTGTGAAATATATGTTCCCTTTATTCTAGGCCATCTTGCTTCACATTCTTATTCAAAAAATTCTAAGTAAATAAGGCTTCCCCCTTAACAACACATTTAACACACTCATCATTATTAGAACAATCCTCTAAAGGTGGCATACTTAATTCACTACCATCAGACTCATTCCCATTATCAAATTCAAAAACAATTTCTTCCCCCTTAGTAAACATAGTTTTCCTATTAGGACATTCAGATGCATAATGACATGCCTCTAACACATAAAATATTTAATATACCTATGTTTAGAAAGTTTAAATGAAGGATCAGTAGTACCTTTTTAGAATAAAGTACTCTTTTTCCTGCTTTTGTTTGTTTCAAAACCTTTCCCTTTGGAAGCCGAATGGTCATCCTTCTTCTTTTCTTCATTTTTACTCCATTTTGGATTCCACTTGTTTTTAGAATTGGGAAATAATCTTGCTGCTCTCATTTTCTTTTGTTGTCTGTCCACTTTTATGGAAATATTCACTAAGTTCTCCATCTCTCCATAATGGTACAACTCCATACGTCAACAATTTCCTTATTCAATCCTCCCATGAATCGAGCCATAGTCACCTCTTCTTCCTCTTATATGTTTGCTTTGATCAATAGAATCTCAATCTCTTTATGATAATCCTCAACTGATCTAGCTCTTTGGGTAAGTCTATGTAATTGCTGGTGCAACTCCTTATAATAAGAAGATGGCACAAACCTTCTCTTCATCACTCTCTTCATTTCTTCCTAAGTACTTATAGGCAGATCTCCATTCCTTCTGCTACCCTTAAATAACTCATTCCACCAAACTAAAGCATAATCACTAAACTCTACTGCTACTAATTTTACCTTTTTCTCCTCAGCATAATTATGACAGTAAAAAATCATATCTACCTTTCTCTCCCACTTCAAGTATACTTCAGCATCATTCCTACCTTTAAAAGATGGAATGTTCATCTTTATTGCACTAAGATTGCTATCTCTCTTCTCTATTCTTTCTTCTTTCCTTACTCCACCCTTTATAGATTTGACTTCCTCATCATTATCCCACTCATCTAGATCATCCTCTTTATCAATCCATCGACCTTTCTTGGCTATTCTTCCAGAGTTAAAGGCACTCACTTTTAACTTTTCTAACCTATCATTTATACTCCCTATGTCCCTCATAAACTTTTCAAATGTGCCATGCAGAGCTTACACATAATACGCTACCTCTGTAAGAGACACCCTCTTTTTAGTAGATTCTTTAATCATTATGTAAACCTATAAAAGATGTTAGATAAAATAATCTCACAACACCCTTACGTGTTTATCTCTCCACTCTCAATTGATGTCTCATATTTGAAATTTAAAAACAAACTCAAACAAGCATACACAATTAAGTAAATTAATTAAGTGAAATAATAAAAGCCTAACAAAAATAGTAAAAGTACCGACTCTAACGGTAAATTGACCAAATTGAACAAAATTAGAAATTAGTACACAAGAAGAAGATTTTGTGTACTATAATATATATAGATGTTAAACAATGTGCAATATATTAAACTAATGTAATTGGAACTAATAAACAACTTAGACACACAAATTGATAACTTAAAGTGAAAGGAAATTAGACAAGACAGATGCACTTAAATGCGAAGTTTTATTAAACCTAATGTTTAGTTTAAACAAAATTTATGTAGACTCAAAAAAAAGAATTCAAAGATAGCATGCAATAAACATAACCCAAAGATTGAAATTAAGAGTACCAGCCTAGTATTGATGGCTTTAAACTAATTGTGAAAGTTTCTAATTCCAATTTTTTGCTGGATAGATTTAATTAAAGAGCTAACCACTCAAAATTGTAAGATAAATGCTTAAATAGATAACTGGCAATTTTCAGATTCAACAAGAGCAATAAATTCACAAATTGTTCAAATTTGAACTTAAGTAGTATAGTAATCTGAATTGATCACAAGGTTTTTTTTTTTCTAACTGAATTTTTTAACTATAATCAAACAAATAAAAATGAAGAGCTCAAAAATTAAAGGATAGTTAAGAATTTATCCTTTAGCCGATGCTTTGATACCAATTGATGCAAAACCCTAGCCTATATTCAAACTAGAATGCCAACTTACCATAAAATTTGAAAATACACAAGAAATTAAACCCCCAATCTAAAGAATCCCTAAACAATATTTAGAACAAAAAGAATAAGAATCAATCATACATAATCATGCAACCCGCCTAAGTCTAATTCTTTATACAATAGCAAGAATCAATAAATATTAACTGTCACAAAAGATTGGCAAGCCAAGAGAATAATCTCAATAATCATTAATAATCAAAAGGTAAGTATCTATAACAAAGCATATAATTTCATTTAAATAGTAAAGAAAGAAGAAACCTACTTAAACTTAAACTTTCAGAATAAAGAAAATAGGAAATAACAAAGAAATATTATAACTGAACTTAATAGTGCCCCGATAGAGGGGAATTTCCCTCTACTGAGGGAGCACTCTAATTGTGTTGCCTCGATAGAGGGGAATTTCCCTCTACTAAGGTGAGCCTCACTGCCTTCTAGTGCCATTTTGCTTGCCTCGATAGAGGGAGTTTTCCCTCCACCGAGGTGATTAAAATGTATTATGACTTTTGACTTGCTTCAGTAGAGGGAAATTTCCCTCCACTGATGTAATGGCTATTAGACTAAAACGTACAAATTTCTTCCTTCTTTTCCTGCTTTATTTGAACTCCTTCCTTTTTTAATTCAATACATATGTCTTCAATTGAACACATATTACAAAAAGAATAAACACTAAATTGGTATTCAAAGTTCAAGTTAGCCTCTTTGATCTCTTAGACTTGCATTTTCACCACATAAGGTCTCATGAAAGCTTGTAGAGCTTCTTTAAGGATTTTTGACCTTGCTCTTATAATTGGTCATTGAGAAATAGCTAATTCATCTTTCTTGCTGCCATTGTGCTTGGTTATGCTAGTTGTACTCACATCACCACATTTCTTAGAGCTTTGTGTCAACTTTAGGTATTTGTCTCTATTATGGGGAGAATGAACCCCAATTGATAGGAGGTGAAATAGTGCTAGGTTTTGAACTATTTAACAATGTCTTTGATTGGGAACAAGGGATTATCAAACTAGTTGAGGGTTTTTGGGATAAAGATATTATGTTGCACCATTTAGCTTGGGACAAGGAGCTACCTGAAGAAGTTTTGACATAGAAGCTGCTCACCGTTTAGTTGAAAGGAATAAAGAAAGTTGAGATTGAGAACCATCAGAGGCAGAGGCTAAAGAGACATTTGATGTTGCCAAGACAAAAGATGATGCTTTTATTGATATTGTTTATGTTCTTAAACTTTTTAATGAGAACATTGATTACTCTTTTGATTATATTAATAAGATGAACAATTTTACTTACTTGTGTGATGTTTGTTCTGATTTCAATATGTATAATCATGATAATGAACCATTCATATTTGACATTAACTCAACAAACATGTGTTCATTTAATCTCAAAACTAAAAAAAATCCAAAAGAAATTTTATTGGCATCACACATAACACTTGAGGAGAGAGAAAATCTTGAGAGAATACTGAAAAAATATGAAAAAGTCTTTGCCTGGACCTGCGAAGACATGTCGAGAATAGATTAAGAAATTGCTGAACATTCCATTCTCACATACCTACGGTATAAGCCAGTTAAACAAAAGCTTAAGAGACTTAGACTAGAATGGGCCGAAAAGGTCAAAGACGAAGTAAGAAAATAGATAGAGGCTAAGTTCCTAGTAGACGTTCAATATCCCACTTAGGTAGAAAATGTAGTCTCTATAGCAAAGAATGATGGAAAAGTTAGGGCTTGTGCAAATTATAAGGACTTGAACAACGCCTATCCAAGGGATGATTTCCCTCTGCCATATATAGACATCCTGGTTGATAGTACAACTGCTTATACCATGTATGGTTTTATGGATGGATATGCAGGGTATAATCAAATTCTGAACAAGATAGTGGATCGGATCAAGACAGCCTTCATAATTGAATAAGGTAAGTGTGCTCATCTAGTTATGCCTTTTAGGTTAAAAATGTAGCTGCTAACTACCAAAGGATGGAAATTGTGAGGCCCTGACTTTGACCCTAGTAGAAATTATATCTAATTACTAAAATTAAGACTGCATTAATAGTTAATTATGATAAAGGTTGTTTGGAAATCAAGATTGTATGAGGGGTAAAATGGTAATTTTGCTAAGTAAATTGTTCCTAAGGTTAATTTAGAGAATTAAATAGAATTATAGGGTTAATTCTTGAGATTAGGGTTAAATGCAAGGGTAATATGTGAAATATAATTTTAGTGGGTTAATTTTAAAAATGAGAATTTAATGCAAGGATTAATAGGCAATGTGCCCATTATAACCTTATGGGGAAACTAAACCACGTGGGAAAGTGTTTGAAAAAGAGACCTTGGGTTTTAAGGACCTTTTAAAAAATAGAAATCTTTGTTCACCTTTCTCAAAACTCCTACTCTCTTCTCACTCAAAGAAACCGATTCCTACCTCTTGCATGTGCTTATGTATTGAGAGTTTTCAAAGGCTAAGAATAGTAAAGGGAAGAAGGCAATCAAAAGAGAAGGAATCAAAAACAAGAAATGTTGGAAGCGAATTTGAGGCTCCAAGAAAAGAAATCTTTATTCTGCTAGGTGTTATATCTTATTTGAGCTCTATTTTAATTGGTAAACAATGGTCTTTTATTTCTCTTAATAGAGAAAGCTGGATATTTGAAAACTAAACATTAATATATGATTACTTAAGTTTAAATTAGTTAAATGGTAAGAGATAATGGCGGTGGTCAAACTAAGCTATTAAATTATGGAAAAGCCATTAAATTAGTATTTAAGCATGGTTAAGGTGCTCTAATAGACTTTAAATAAAAAAATAAGTGCTGTCCAGAAATTTATATTGACCTCCAATGACTATTTTGATCATAAATTGAGTTATTAAACTTCAAATTTTATGATTCTTATGGGGTTAGAACCAGGACATCTGTGCCTACAAATATTATAGAAATAAGAATAACATAATTTTGCTTCTAAAGTCCTCAAAAATACCCAAAATTGTAGCCTTTTTTCTTTTGCTCTGTCAGTGGAGCAGTAGGTGCTTCTTATGTCATAACTCCTAGGATACACATTCAAATGACTTGAAATTTTTCTAGTATATAGTTAATATCTTAATGATCAATTTTTAAGAGACCTCTTTGTTAAAAAAAGGTATTTTCATATTAGTTTCAATGGTACAAGTTAAGGCTGAGAGAGCAATAGCAAGCTGTTAATAGTAAATACATTACATTGTAGTTATTTCATATGAAGGAAAAATGATGGAAATTGTTGTGAGGTGTATAAATAATTTAAGGTGATTTAAATGTACATGATAAGTGTAATAATATTAATAAAATGAGTATTGATATTATCATGTCACCATATTTAAATAAATAATTATAGTATGGATATATATAACAAAACTCATACCAACAGTTTGAACAACATAATTGTAATGTGCTTAATTAGTTAAGCTCAAGGTGTATTGGTTTTGAATAATCCTTGAAACTATTAAAATGTAATTATATTTAATCGATATTAAAGCCTTACTTTGACAGGTATAAATCTTCTAAGGCAGAGAATTTTACCTTAATAGTTATAGTTTATGTATAACCATTAAATAATCTTTTGTTATAATAGGTGAAGTTTTCCTATTTATTATTCTATGCCTAGTTGCTGAATTCTAGAATTAAGTAACAATATTGTCATATTATGAAATAATTACATGAAAAATAATTGAATTGGGATCATCATAGTAATAAGTAAATAATTTTTAAGAGCAACACCTTTTAAAGATACAGAGAAATTTTTCCAAGTTTATTAAACTTCCAACTGAGGATTAGCTCATTGTAATAATTTAGTTTAATTATTTCTATTAACATAAAGATTCATTCTTATTATTGAATTAGAGTATTGGGTTGCAACAACTTCCTATTAAATAATTATAGTTAATTACTTAGTTGAAAAACCAAACATTTAACATGTGGCTAGATATCCTTGCGATCTAATTGGCTATGAAAGAGAGATTATAGCAGTTGATAAGTGATTAGCAGTGAAGTGTTAACTTATATGTGATTTAAAGTCATAAGGTGTAAGAACACTTTACGATAAAGCTAAATACTAGACTATAGGAACATATCTAAATGATAAATATTTGAACAAATAAAACATGTATTACTTATTATAACAACTATGTTGTAATGAATTGTAGTAATATGATCTTAAGTATTCTTAAGCAAAATGATGAATAAGAGTTAGCTTGTAATATAATAAATGTATAGAGAAATGAAAGTAGTTTTTATAAGATAATTCTAGAATTATAATAACATGGTTATATATATATATATATATATATATATATATATATATATATCACACACATACACATTTGGAACTATTGAAATGGATACCTGAGTTTAAAGTAAATGAATATATAAAATGAGTATATGTAATTATGTATAAAAGGACATAGAAGATTGCCATAATGAATTAGAAAAAATACGCTTTTATGAAACATGATGATAGATGTTGAATTTATTATACAAGCATAAGAGTTGAATGTTGAAGCATGATGATAGATGTTGTTGTTATACTTATATGATAAATTACATGCTTTTGAACTGGTCATAAGTATGGTATAGTAATACTTATATGTGTACATGATAACATGTTTATAGAAAGTCTTTTATAGGAATATGTGGATGTTAATCTTACACTCGGTTATATATGAGCACATACATATGTAATGTATCAACCTAATAGGCTATGAATAGCAGTAATGCATGCTAATGAGATATAAATGAACATGGAATTAAAACGTTAATAGATAAAAGATAAATTATTATAAAGTATTACTACATGAAGGAATAATTGACATGATATAATATGACCTTGCTTATACATAGATATGCCATATTGTAAAGCTTTAAGAATGAGGCATGTTTTATGATAAGCACTTGAACATGTATTATACATTACTTGATTGACATAACATGATTATGCTAATATATGATATCTAATGATAACATGTTAAAAAGTATTTTAATCATTATATGAACTTTGCATACATAATTATGCCATAGCAACAATATATATATCCTATGATTATACATGTGCAAATTGAATAGTATAAGTCCAAGCATGATATATGAAAAGAGAATTAAATAAAGTATTGCCAGTAGTTAGAGTTCAACTGTGGATAGATAGGCACCTATAGGGATATTACAGCTGATACTATTGACCCGTTTGGGTCTAAATTATAGTTGATCCTATTGGATCATGAATAACCCTGTTTGGGTCCATTTGACTGATCTACCATACAGTTGGCCCCATTTGGGTCTATATTTTCGATATCCTTAGATATCTATTATTTTTATACCCTGGGGTATCTACCATTCCCATTATCCACTCTTAGAACTTAAGCAGGCTAAAGTATAAGTAAAGTGCAAGCAAGTATATTTAATAAAAATTATTGATAGTGTACATGATTGACTCCAATCACTGAAATTGTTCCACATGTTTAAATTTACAGAATATACCAAATAATTATATGATATATGTATGTTGAGTTAATTGTTGAGCCTTGTTAATTCATTGTTTATATATATATTGTGTTATGACTGAAAGCATTATCATGGTATTCTCTTGATAAATATATGTTTCATTTGCTGCATTTTGAGTGTATGCATCAATGACTACTGTGAGGAGTCATCCATATGTCTTATGTTCCCTACTAAGCTTTATAGCTTAGCACGAGTGTTTTATTTGTGTCGGTTGCAAGAAATGATTTTCTTCATTGGGATAATATCTGTAGCCGGATGGCCAACATGAGAGAAAGACTAAAAGTATAGTTGATGATGTTGAGTTAATTTGGGTTCAGGGGTTTTTATTGGTGTTGATAATTAATGTATTATATAAATGTTTAATAGATGTGAATCTTAAAGTTTTTCAAAGAGACTCTTGAGTATGTAGTAAAGTTGTAATAGTATAGTATAAACATTGGATATATATTTAAAAAAAATTATTTCAGTCATAAAGCATAACAAAGCATGTTTAATAATTGAAGATAAAGTGATTAGTTAAAGTATATGATAAGGGTGTTACAGAAACTAAGATATTGGATAACTTTATTCATAAGGAAGTGGAAGTATATGTCGATGACATGATGATCAAATCAGTTACCTGGAAAGGTCATTTTGAGACACTTGAGAATTTTCTCTAGAGAATTGATAAGTATAACCTCTGCCTTAATCCAAAGAAGTGTATCTTTGGTTCACCTTAGGTAAGCTTTTAGGACATGTAGTGAGCCTAAGAGGAATAGAAGTATATCCTGACAAGGTGAGAGCCATTTAGGAAATGCCAGTACCCCAGAAGGAAAATGAGGTTAGAGGGTTCCTAGGGAGAATTCAATACGTAAGCAGTTTATAGCAAAATTGACTTTGATTTGCAATTTAATATTTAAGATACTTAGGAAGGATCATCCAGTGGTCTGGAATAAGGATTGTTGATGTGAAACCCTAAGGCTAAAGAACTTAAAACCCCTAGAACATACACTTTGATGGCAAAGCTAAACTAGATAAAATCCCTCCCTATTGAACCCCCAAACAACAAGTGAATGGAAATGCAAGTAATTGGGAAAATAAGAAAAGAAAAATGCCACAATCAAAATAATTGATAAGTTGATATAATTCTTAATGTAATAGAAAAGAAAGAATGAACTTTTCTCAAAGAGAAATTTCTCAACTCGTTTTTATTCACCAACCTCCCTTTTACATGGCTAAAAGAGAGTATTTATACTCTTAACTAGCCCTAAAACCTAAGGGGATGGGTATACATAAGCCCAATAGGTTTAAAAGACCAAATCTTCCCTAAAATAGGCTAAAACAACTACTTAAAATCCAACTAAACTAAAGTGGTGAATTGGGCTTGTTCTAAATAGGCCCAAGTGTCTTTACTTAAGAAAACAAGCCTTAATTAAGCTACTTAAGTCACATGACTTTTAATGAAATCACATGTCTCACTTAAATAAAAGGCCAATTGTGTTAAATAGGCCCAAACTAATTAACTATGAATACAAAAACCCTATTACACAAATATCACATGCTATGCATATGTCTTGCACTTGCACATGCCCCGCACATGCTTCACCCATGACTTACACATGTCACACATGACTTGCATATGTCAAGGACACATGTTTGGCCCAATTCCTTCACTTGCTTCCTTAAGGCTATGCACTTTACGTTTGTCTTCAAGTTCTCCATAGCACTTCTCAAAAGCTTCTTTATGAATGTGTAACAAAGCTTTGAACATAAGATGACATTACCATCTTAAGCTTCTGGGCATGCCTGCTTATAATTGGACCACTAGGCATCATTAATGGATCTTGGGTTGATGTCTTTGATGGTGAATCCATATCATTCCCCCCCTCTTCAGAAAGATTTGTCCTCAAATCTGAATCCATATCAAAAGGAGAAAGATCGAAAACATAAAAGTAGCAGAAACACCATACTCACCTGGCAAGTCTATCTTGTAAGCATTATTATTGATGCACTCTAAGACTTGAAAAGAGCCATCAACACGTGCATCCAATTTGTTCTTCCTTTGGTTTGGAAACCTTTCCTTGCAGAAATGCACCCAAACCCAATCTCTAGGGCTAAATACCACTTGTCTCCTTCCCTTATTTGCTATTTCAGCATACTACTGGTTCTTTATCTCAATGTTAGCTCTTGCTTTCTCATGCAAAGTCTTTATCAATTCTTCCTTCCTATTACCATCATAACTTGAAAGCTCATGTAAAGGCAATGGATAAAGATCAAGCACAGTTAGTGGGTTAAGACCATAAACAAGCTCAAAAGGTGAAAACCCAACAGAAGAATGAATACTTCTATTATAAGAAAATTCAATGAAAGGTAAACAATCCTCCCATGTTTTGAGATTCTTACCCACTATAGCACGAAGTAAAGTTGTTAAGGTTCTATTCACCACTTCTTTTTGGCCATCTATTTGTGGGTGACAAGTAGTAGAAAACAACAACTTTATACCTAACTTACCCCATAGGACATGCTAAAAGTGTGAAAGGAACTTTGTATCCCTATCTAAAATAATAGTACGTGGACTACCATGCAAACACACTACTTCTCTAAAGAATAGTTCAACAATATTAACAGCATCATCACATTTATGACAAGCAATAAAGTAAGCCATCTTACTAAACCTATCTACCACAACAAAAATTCTATCTCTACCATGTTTAGTTCTAGGAAATCTATGTACAAAATCCATATAAATGTCAGTTAAGGGAGAACTAGGTATAGGTAGAAGCATATACAAACCATAGGACATAGTTTTAAACTTAGCTTGCCTACATGCAACATATGAATAACACATTTTTTTTCATCCCTGCACATATGAGGCCAATAAAAATGCTCATTTAACATGTCATAAGTCTTATACACCCCAAAATGTCCCATTAATCCCCCACAATAAGACTATAATACAAGCAAATAACGTATAAAACACTTAGGCAAACAAAGCTTGTTGTCCTTAAACAAAAATCCATATGGCATAATCCCAAAGGGGTGAGTATGAAGCTTGTGTTAATTTCAAATTCGGATAAGCCATGCTTTGAGGATGAATAGATTATGGACATTGAAGTAGATGATGGAAAACATTGGTATTATAACATTTAGAATTATTTAGAGAGATCACTGTTTCCTAAAGAAGCAACTGAAAAGGACAAGAGATTGATTCATAAACTGTTTACCCAATTTATCACCATAGGAGGAGTGCTCTATAAGTGGTAACATGATGGAATTCAATTGAGATTTTTGGATGAAGAAGAAGCTAGGAAGGTTATGGAAAAAGTACATATGAGAGTGTGTGAAGACCACATGAATGGTTTAGCATTAGCTAAAAAGATTATATGTTAAGGGTTCTTTTGGCTCACAATAGACACTAGCTATTCTAAGTACATTAAAGAGTGCCAGCAATGCCAACAATATGCAAATTTAAAACATTTTCCCTCTTACATTACCATGGCCATTCACTGTATGGGGTACAAACATCATGGTTATGATCCATTCATTTGATTTGAATGGACACAGGTTCATTATAGTGGCCATTGATTACTTAATGAAGTGGAATCTTTTAAAAAGCTAGATGCGAGGGATATGGCTAAGTTCATAAAAAAGAGCCTGATAGATAGATATAGTTTACCTCATCATATAATGTCTAATAATAGGTTTTATTTCTTTGATAAAACTGAGCAGATGGTCAGTAGGTATAGAGTCCAACATCATAAGTCTTCCCCTTATAAACCTCAAGCAAATGAAGTAGTTAAGGCAGCTAATAAAAATGTGAAGAGGATTCTGACCAAGATGGTTTGAACTTATAAGGATTGGGTTAATAAGTTCCCATTTGCATTATGGGGTTATAGGACCACAACCGAAACTTCAATAGGAGCTACTTTATTTTCCTTAGTCTATAGGACAAAGGTAGTGTTATCAGTAGAAATTAAGCATTAATCTCTGAGAGTTATTTTGAAAGTTAAGATATCAAAAGCAAAATAGGCTAGGCAGAGACTATCACAACTCAACCTGCTGGGTGGGGATAGAATGAGGGCATATTATTATAATCAAGTTTATCAAAAGAGACTTACTCGTTCATTTGGGTAGAAAGTTAGGAAGCATCCTCTGAAAGTGGAGGATATAGTGTTTAAATAGATAAGACCATGGATACCAAATATTTGAGGCATGTTTAGGCCCACTCGGGAAATACCTTTTATGCTTAAAAAGTTGTTATCCAAGGGAGTTGTTATTTTATCAAACAGTGGTGGCAATGAGTTCGGAGAATTAGTGAATATAGATGGACTGAAAAGGTTCTATGGCTAAGAATAAAAAGAGAAAAAGAAGAGAATAAATGCCCTATGGGTCAAAAATAAAAAAATGGTGGCCTTACTAAAATTGGGTGCCTTGCCAGGGTGAAAACCAAAAAAGGCATCCTTAGCAAAAATTAGAGGCTGAGAGAAAATAATCAATTCAGAAAACCCAATATGGCTGATTGATGATAGTAGTTATGGTGCCTGTAAAGTTTCAATTTGAGATTAAATAATACGTGTTATTGGGGTAATATCAAATGTTAATCATGTGTATTAAAATTAGAAAGAAATGTCGTGCATGTATTCATAACATCATCAATGTAACTAAAAGTAGCAACAGTCTTTTCACATGTTCAAGTCCTAAAAGTTTAATAAAAGCAAAAACATAATCTATAACAATATCTAGTCTATCTCTATCACTTCTCCTTCCCTATCTAGGTGTCTAAGATGAGAAAGTCTATTATCGATGGTTGGGTTGGTGACCTATTGCTTATATGAGTCAGAAGTGGTGAAATTATAATCACCAATCTTAGGAATGGAAGTCATCACTAGAAGCTAGGTCTAAATCCTCCGATAATACTCTGCCAAAAAGTGGGTAGTCAGAATGCCACCTTGAAAGCCTAATAAACACCTGATAGTATCCTATCAATCCCCAAATTGATGAGCATAACATGTTGCAACAAAGAAAGTGGCCCGATATAGTCAATCCTAAGCTATAAAAGTGATAGGCAATCATGTACACCCAAACATAAAGTCATCATCTCTCAAAAGGCCTAACCGGTAGACTCCCTTTTAGATTATCAGGAAACTGCCCTGTAATTGCCTAAGTGTGACACATCTCATGAGATAAACACCCATGGCTCTAACCTAGGGAGGAGGCTCTAATAGCAGCTGTAGCTGCTCATAAAGCCATACCTAAAAAAAGAAAAAAAAAGAAAAGAAAAAAAGAAAAAGCTATTGGGGTGGGTTTTCTTTCATCTTAGGCAAAAATAAGATAAAGAAAAACGTGAAAATCCAAAATGATGTGTATTTTAACAAGAAAAGCTAGTATTAAAACCCATAAGGGGCATACTACCTTTAAAATAAGGATGAATTTGAAGAAGCATGGGCCAACCTATGAAAAAAGAACAAGGGTCATGATGAACAACATCCAAATCAATGATAGTCTCCACTAGAATTAGGGGAAATGGGTTGTGCCCTTGGAATGCACTATCCATAATGCTGAATAATGCATAATTGCTAGCCATGGGATCATTAGTGCACCTCAACAAACATCAAGCAAAGTAGTACCACACCATAATTGAATGTGGGCACATCATCGAAGTCAGCCAGTACATCAATTAAAGGCTCAAGTGAATGTCCTCCCGTAAGGTATCAGGCCTTTGGCCTCAAAAAGGAGAATGCCCAAAGCATAGACTACCTTTCTAAGATAGTTAGAAATAGAAGAGAGTAGAAATGGTTGGGTATTTGGCTTGAACCTGGCATCGACCATCACAACAAACTCCTTTTATAAAGGGTATAACTCTTGATGTGTAAATCTAAACACATGGAACCTCAGGTCCCAATGTTGAGCGGCTGTGAGCAGTAAATTCATGTCTGAAGAGTCGCTCCTCATAAACCTTAAACTCGAGTATGGAGTCAATAGGGGGTCTTCCCAAGTTTTTAGGTCATCCAATAGTCAATGAATTTTATAAGTCCAGAAGCCATGATAAAGGTAATTTTTAAGCAATTTAAGTGTAAAAATAATAGAGTAAAAAATAAATAATTGAAAGGAAAATGAAGAGAAAAAGAAGAAAAGGAACAAGGAGAGAGAGAAAATACCTGATAGAAGTTTTCTTGGAGAGTGGAAGTTTAAAGGCATAAAGACTAAGAAATTTAAGGCACTATTTGTAGAAAGTGATGATAAATGCCCATCCCTCGAAAGGAGCAAGCCACAGGCAGTTCGTCTATTACCTTTAGAAGGCCAAAAGTCATTCTTATGCATGTCTCATGTATTGCACATACATATTATTGCATTTGCTCTTGTTTCCATTTTTGTAGAAAATCCAAAAGTTACATGGCCTAGATAAATGACTGTGGAAAATCATTGAGTCAAAAAGTAATAAAGCTTAAGAGATTGGAAGGGATATTTTTGACTTTTGGGCACATATAACAAAAATAATAATAATAATAATAATACATGTGAATAATGTAAAAATATGTGATCAAGATGTAAATAAATGTTTTCAAATAATTTTTAGTAAAAAAAAGGTCAAAAAATGAGGCAAATTATTTAAAAATGGAAAAAAAAGGTTTTAAAATGGCAAAATAAAATTAAAAATTGATTTAAAAGGTAAATTGGTTATTTGTTCATGAGGGATGGGACGTCCCTCAGTCCTATCTGTCGCTAGCAAAGTATATGCCTCTCATCCCTCACTTAAAAAATGTACTATAAAGGGTCTTCTTTTTTATTTCCGGCCAACCACCATGTTTTTTCAATTTGAAATTCTCTCTTTCGGGTTTTTAGGCATTTTTTCTCTGTTTCTCATCTTTTTTCTAAGCTATCTATACCTACAGCCTCCTAGGAGCAAGATGCGCCTCAAAGAGCCATCTATCTCTTATACATTCCATTCTTTTCCTTTGTCATCTTTCACAAGTAAGTGTTATTCAAATTTCTTTTTCATTTAATTATTTCTTTAGTTAACGCATAATTTGGGTTGAAAATATTTAGTACTAGGCATGATGCAAGCACCTCTTTTTAAGTTAGAAATAAATATTGCCTTGTAGTTTAAGCTACATAATTTAATTGCCAAATCCTTTTGCATGACACTATAGATAATAAAAAACCTTGTATATGAGCATGTAAGCTAGTAGCCTTTCCTTTTAGCAAATAATTTATATGGCCTTTATGTATCTTGTAACCTTAGAAGAATGTTGTAGCATAATTTAATATTGCACTAAATAGTTACAAATAGGTTTAATTTTCAAATGTTAATAGATCAGATTGCATTTCTTAGTGGCCATGATGGCCTTTGTGTTGTCAAAATTCTTTTTTTTTTTTTTTTGCAAGAGGCGGTCACATTTCAAGCTAAAATGCTACCAAAATTTTATTAAAATACTTGTAAAACTTAAAGTGTACATTATGTCAATATTCTATGTTGCTTGGTGGTCATGACGGCCTATATGGGTTGCTTTAAATTGTCTTTTTATGCAGGACATAATGCTCATTAAAATCTCATAAGATGTAAATTATGTTGTTTTGCAGCCATAACGGCCTATATGCTGTCAAAATTCTCCTTTTGTACAGAGGCAGTCACATTCCTAGTCGGAATGATGCCAAAATTTTGTTAAGTTCTTATAAAGTGTCAAATATGCATTGTTGCCATGTATGTTCATTGGAATGCCTAATAATAGGTTTAGGGTAATTATTTGTTGTGTTATAGTACCTAGTGCGCACTTCTATATAGGTTGGCTATTTACCTTTTAGTTGAAATGCTGTTAAAATTTTTGCAAAGTCGAACATATTAGTTTATTTGTGAACAAAGGAAGGTCCAAAAATTAACAATATAAACTTTTTACAGAATGCCTCATAGGATCATACGCCTATAACAACCATAGTTGGTGCCAATCTATATGAGCCAATGTAGGTCACTAGATATAC
This sequence comes from Excoecaria agallocha, assembly GCA_037975025.1. Classification (NCBI taxonomy): domain Eukaryota; kingdom Viridiplantae; phylum Streptophyta; class Magnoliopsida; order Malpighiales; family Euphorbiaceae; genus Excoecaria; species Excoecaria agallocha. The sequence continues at coordinate 21,715,176 of CM075821.1, read as the reverse complement.
AGCCCTATTACTGGTACAGTACAAATCCAGTCAGTTACTGTAGGACTTTGGATTGTTAGAGGAGGTTGATAAGCTCTTAGCCAAGGCAAGTTAGATAGAGTTTTTATCTCCAACCTACCAGACTTACCCTGATGTGACCTGTGAGGTCCTAGCCACTCTACAGTATGGGGGCTATTAGAGTTCATACACCATGGAGGGGGTAGTCCAGTTTCGAGCATTAGGCATACTCTATAGCATCACACATAGGCTATGGGTTTACTAATTTATCTTGATGTGGTCACACATCTTAGGATTATGGACTAAGATAGATAGAGAGCAGTGATGCTACCTAGTACTATATACCAGTCAGATACTGCAAAGAGCACCATGCTGACCTCTCAGATTTACTGGTACATTCAGAGGGTTACTATCAGGTTCTTTCTTGGGATGTACAGGCAGTCTGAGATTGATTAACTCTGCCAATGTCACCAACTTATGGGGGATGTAGGAGGCTAGACGTGTGGACATCACGCACGAGATCATTGCGACATTGGTCAGAGTAGTCACTTATCCCACCACCTAGATATGCATAGGAGGTGTCATCACTCGATTGCTACTATCACTAAAGGTAGTTGAGAGTAAATTTGATGATCCCATTCCAAAGGGCATCTACATTGACTTACAGGCACTAATCACTATAAAGATGGTGGAGCCTATAGAGGAGTGAGAGGGGGAGTACAAGCTACTGACTATACCAAAGACTAGATAGAGGTGTGGTCTAGACCCTATAGTACTAGAGGCACCTATAGAGGGAGACAAGCAAGATGAGCCACTATAGGAGGCACCGGTAGAGCCACAGGTACCTCGAGTATAGCCACCTCAGCCGGAGGATTAGGAAGATGAGCCACAGGGACATCAACATGTCAGGATGGATTTAGATTATGAGTTTGATATGTAGCTAGACTTGTAGGACCTCCTGGGTGGATCAACACAGCTGCCATTATATCACAGATTACCTATCAAACCTCAGAGATCAGTGACTAGAAGGATAGGGAGGTTCTCTCCCTATAAACATCTTGGAGCTTGTACCTCTGCAGTCCCTCTACCTTACAGACATCTAGGGGCCACCATCTATTCCACCATCACCAGTATGTCTAAAGGATCCCTATCTGTACCACCAGCACGTCCACATTTGGCTCTTCTGTCTGATGATATTTTAAAGAGACTGGTAGTGCTGAAGGATGTTAGTAAACACTAATATCAAACACTACAGATGATACTCTTAGTGGTGCAGTCTTTACAGGCCTTACCAACAACTGTGTAGACTCTATAGGATGAGGTGTAGGGTATTAGAGCTCATTTAGTAGCTACAAGGTAGAGGTTCGATGCTACTTTACAGGTGGTTGATGACTCTCTAACTTAGATCAAGGATCAAGACATCCGCATTGAGACTGAGATCCTAGGGGCTAGGTGGGTTGTGATAGAGACTGATGAGGAGCTGAGGAGTTACATTAGGTATCTAAGAGGTAACCTGATGAGATATCTCGAGCACCACACTAGGGCTATTACTAAGGTTGGCTAGGGTTCAAAGAGATTGGTGGTGGTGATAGCTCAGGTTTTGCAGCCCCTAACAGCAGCACTACTTAGGTTTTAATTTAGTTTTGAATCAAATGATGAGCAGCCACTAGCAATAGCACAGGCCATGGCACCAGCTAAACCTCCTAGTCCTTTAACATTTATACCTCTATCTGGGCTAGCTTACCACAGAGGACCAAGACCTGCATAGTCGACCTATGTTTGTATTTAAGGAGTTTGAGAATTTTTTATGTATATAAATGTAGAACTTGTGTTTAAAAACTATGTGTACATGTTATGCTTAATTTTTTCATATTTATGATTATTATGCACATTTCACTTTGTTCATATTTATTGGGCCTAAAAAATAATAAAAATAATAATATCATGAAAAAAAAGAAAAAAATACCATGAAATTAGTAAGAAGACCTACAATTCAATATATCATGGCAAGACAAAAGTGATAACAAAAAAAAAAGAAAAAAAAAGAAAGAGGTTGAATTGACAGAGCACTAATATTGAATCCTTCTCACGACAGGTATTTAAAACCCTTATTAGGGGGCATATACTTACTCCTTCAATGACAAGGGCTGAAGACATCCATCCTTATTATAAGAAGTTGCAAGAATAGACCAAAATAAATGCACAACAAGGAGCTATTAGACAAAGAGGCAAAAGTCTAATGACAATGTAAATGCTGGAAGAATGCAAAACAAGATCAAGCATAAAAAGACAGCTCTAATGATGATAGTTTTCCTTACATTGGTGGCAATTTACAGAGTGGTCACATAGCCATTAGAAAGTGTGCCAAAAAGGTTTCAAGTATCTCAGTGATTCTTCACAGATGTGTATTTGTTAGAATGGCTCCAAGCATCTCAATGACTCTTCATAGAGGCACATTTTCCAGAAAGGTTTCAAGTATCTCGGTGAGTCTTCACAAATGCATATTTTCCATAAAGGTTGTGAGCATCTCAATTACTCCTTACAAATGCATATTTGCTAAAATGGCTTCAAACATCTTAGTGACTCCTCATATATAAATATTTGCCAAAAACCTCCCTAGTGGTATATCTCAGCAAAAACCGATAGTACACCCACTAGAAAATACCAGCCAATATAAAGTTCAATCCACAATAGACAACAATGAAACACTACTCAAAACTTATGTGTTTTTACAAGCCAAACAAAGTGATGCCAATCATTATAAATTAAGTCATCTTGACTTTGTATGCTCCAGGTGCTAATCAGACGTATTCAAACAACATTGATTTTGCATGCCCTAGGTGTTAATCAATTCCTATAAAGTCATCTTAATTTTGCATACCCTAGGCACTAATCAGACACATTCAAATAACTTGATTCTGTATGCCCTAGGTGCTAATAAGAAGTAATTAAATTATCCTAATTTTGCATGCCTAAGCACTAATTTGATAGTCAATTAGGATTAACACATCAACAAATTGATGTTAACTATCCAAATCGGGATTAACACATCAACAAACTGACAATAACTACCTAATCAACCAAGAGACTCACTGCCTCAAAAGAAGGTACATGTTTTAATCAACCAAGAGATTTGCTACCTTAGGTATGGGTCTTTTTCTTTTTACTCTGAATTTTGGCTCACTTTGGCACTAATGCACCAGCTCCCTAAAATTAAGGGTAGCTATAGACATCGGGACCTGAGAAAGCGTATATGAGGATTACCCGATGATGAGTAAATAGTATATTATTGATAACCAATTTAGATCTTGAGGTTCTAATTGTGAATTTCTCATACCTTCTCAAATATTTTTACAATGTTCCAAATGTTTTGACAAAAGATGTATAAAAACCTAGATTTAGGCCGTAATAAATGGCAATTTGTCATATAAAGGGTGGCCGTCTGTGGCTCTCTTTCTCCTACACAAACCAAATTAAGGGCATTTTTGGAATTCTAGGATTTTAAGTTGAGGGATAGCTGCCTCTTATTGAGGGACACCCGTCCATGGCTCAAAATCCATCATTCCCATGTTTTTGGAATTCAAAGAAGGGGATAATGATTTTTATGGGATTTCATCCACAATTTTTGGGGATTTATCTCTAGATTTAGGAAGTTGGAGTTGAAATTCAACTCCACCTCTAACTTAGGTATAAAACCTTAAAATCTAGGGTTTTGAAGAGAAAAGAATCGCTTTTTTATAGAGCCACTTTAGAGAAGAAGAAAACTTAATTTCTCTCTCTCCCTAATTTCTAGCTTTAGTAACCTCTTTGATTAACACACACACACACAAAATTTCATTGCATTTTTCTGAAAGGTAAGAAGCACAAATTGGAGTAGAGAGATTTAGACTACAAGAGCTTTAAAGTCAGAATATCTCATGAGGGTAATATTCTAGGCTCTTTTTTATTTTCTCTCTCTACAATTATCTTACATAATTATATGATTGTTTGATGCAAACATAATACATTTAAATGCTATAATTGTACAATTGGCATGATTAAATTTCATCGAGATGTTAATTTGGATCAAAGAGCATGTTAGAGGCATGATTTGAGTGATAAATTCCTCCATTGTTGTAACATGTAAAGCTTTTATTTATTTCTTTTAATTCTATAAATTAGTAATTTTAATGCATTTTATGCATGATATGATGTTATAACACCATATTTGTATGATTTAGAACCTAATAAATGCATGTGTAAGGTTAAAATACACTTTGTATGAGTTTTACTCATTTTTGCCTTATAAATTATTTATTTTACTATGTCAAGAGGTGACGAACAGAAAGATGACTCGACGACATATGGGACATCTCCAGCTCATCTCCTCGTATTGTCTGTCACTCTGTTATGAGCATCCCTCAGCTAGTTTTGGGAATTCGTGGCTATATTTTTTATTCATTTCATACATTTTATGTATTTTTATGCCATTTGTTCAATTTCCATGATATTTGTGCTTTTTTTTTTATTTTGGCTCTATATAATATGGTTTTGTATTACGTTATTCAATTAAATAATTATCTTTGTTATATTATTTTAATACTAATTCATTTGTCTTTTTTGTGTGATTTTTTTGAGTATATAATATATTTGCCTTTAGAGGATTTGTGTGGTTTTTTACATTGGCAATCATGCTCCCGAGTTGGTCAACACCCTTAGCCTATTTGGTTGCCTCCATTAACTGCTTCCTTTTATCATTTATTTATTTATTGCTTTAGTTTTTATTTAGCTATTATTCATTTTTTGTTTATTTATTTATTTGGTTTTTTGGATGTGTTTTTATTTTGAGCATGTAATAGTTAATTAAAAAGCACTTTTTGTGCACGAGAAAAAGAAAAGGCACCTAAAATGTTTTCTATTAAATTAATCAAGTTTTTCTTTAAAACTTGGACCAATGTCTAATTTTGCATTCAAAGCCAAGCAAGAGAATAATATTAAGATTTTTGTAAAATATGCACAAGGGAACTAATATTCTCAACCCAAATGACTACCCCAATTTATGTATATATATTATTCTGTTGTTCCTATTAGACAATTTGCTTATGTAATAATTAAGTAGGTTTATTTTGTTATTATTTTATCTCTTTATTTATTTGAATGGGATGTTTACTTAATTTTATAAACTTGCAACATGTGAGAGAGGATTAAATGTAAAACTATATTATAAAATAAATACCTAACTAAGATGCTTAATAAGAGTGACGTCCTAAGTACCAATTTTTATTTGGGCATTAAAAGGTCAAGATTCATTTTCTAATGTTCTATTGGGTGTTGACTCTATGACTCCTACCTCTTTTGGGTCTATTAGAAGACATCTTCATGGGTTGACTATTAATAATAATTTGGGCTTGATCCCTTTTTGTTGTGAAGTAGCTAATTTATAAGTTAAGTGAGCCTAATCTGATCTCAAACCTTAAAAGCGGGCCTTCGAGAGTGAACTCAAAAATGGTCATAGCTCTGGCGCATATCACAGTGGCAACTTTTTTGGAGACTAAAGAGACTTTGCTCCTAAAAACATCTTGGTTAAGTCCTTTATAATTGGGTTTTTGTAATTAATCCTTTCTCTTTTCTAAATTACATTTCTAACATTTATCTTAGAGCTTTAGAATTAAGTTTGGCATCCCTTTTTAGCCTCGGTGCGATCCTTAAGCATGCCCTACATTCACTTAATTTGGGGAGGTTTCAAAGAGACCCACTAGCCTAAGTCTAGTAACAAATGGTATGTAAAATGGTGACCCATCGGTCGTTATGCTTTTGATGAGCTAGACTTATTATTAGGGACCATGTTTGGGTAGGCCTAAAGTTTCATTACCCTTGACTCAAGCCCATGTAATGACACTAACAACTTTCCTTAGGTTGTATAACCATAATAATCTTTTCCTTGCTATGTGGACCTTTATGTATTGATCAAACTCAAACATATTAGGAGGGTACCAGTTAAAGGCCGCCATGCCTTAACAGGCCCAAACCGATCTATGTGAGTTGGTCAAAATACTTAATGGTCAAAGCCTATATGCCTGTTCTTTCAATTAGAGAGGTTATAACGCTTGTTTTTTTCCCATGCACCATACATGTCCATCGGGTACCTTGTTGACCCATAGGCTAAGCACACCTAGGAAAGAAACCGCATGACCTCCTATGTAGGAGTAATAAGGTTGGAAGGCTATTATTATACTTGTGTCTGATTGTGATTGACCCCTAAAAAAATCATGCATTGCATTTATGCATCACGTATATACCATGCTCATGCATTATTCACCATGCTTCACTCCTAACATCTAATTCATTTAGCCATCATAAAATCATTTAGGTGGTTCATGTTAGTGTAAGCCCTAACCCCAATGCATTGTTATAAAACACTCTAGTTAATAAATGAGGCATTTATTTTATCTATTGTATTCCTATGCATATCAATTGATAGAACTATCCAAGAATGTTGTTTCAGTTTAAGTTATCATGTGTGAAGTACATGGTTGTAAGACCTTGAAACAAACGAGACTTCATTCTAAATATCCCTAGTCAGTCATTGTTATGGAAATAACAAATGAATTAAGACTAGTATGCTCTCTCTGCTAAGTTGAGTTCTGTCTTACGGATCATAAGGACAAGAGTGTCAATTAGAGATCATAGATACATGTTTAGAACATGGTATTTGGATTCGATCTATTCATGAGAACACTACATGGTACTAGTCAAAAGTGTTTCTCATATGCAAGTTTTGCATCAGAGTTCTTAGACCTAAAATCTATATGAAACTCTTTATGAATTATAGTGTACTTTGACATATAGCTAATGTGCTCATAACAGAGTGACAAGTATGGGTATGCACTGATTCATGTTAGAGATCATGAAAGAAGTGAAGGGATTACCCCTCTCAATAAGAGAGAAAATATCATTGGCCACTTGATCAGTGAACTGAGAAGTGTATGGCTATACCGAGATGAAATAATGAGTAATCATTATTTATCTGAGAGTTCAGTGCCACTGGAATATCAAGGAAGGAATTAATATATATAAGGATGACTAATTCCATGCCTTATATTAATTATGATACTTAAGGGTAAGAGACAATGCAAAATTGCATTAGGTCACTAAATGCCATTTGCATTTTCATTTAATTTGGAATGTTATAATATCTTGCTAGACAGTATATATAGCCTTTGAATTAATTTATTAATTCATTGCCAATATTAAATGGACCTATAGGATCACACACAAAGCATGAGGCTTAAAAAATAATTAAAGTATTGGCCATTAATTTAGGCTTTTAATTAAAGTCAAATTAATGTATGTAATGGGTATTAAAATTGCTAAATGGACTTTGGTCCATTAGAGAGAGAGATTCGGCCTATAAGGTTTAATTTCAATTAATTAATTATCTTGCATTAATTAAGTTAATTGAGTATTAAAGACTAAAAGCATTTGAATCAAATTAAAACACTTAAATAGGAGAGAGAGTGACCGAAATTCTAAGATAAAAATCAATGTGAATTTCGGCTCATGCTTATTTCCTAATTAAATGGTAGTTTTTGATTAAATGTCTTATGCCATTTAAATTAATTTGAATTTAAAACCTAAAAGGAATTTAAATTAATTTGAATCACTGAATTAGGAAGTAATGGAGGCTGAATATACTACCTGATTAAAGGGGATTTTGGCATCTTTAAGATTTCCTAAACCTAGTGGTATAAATTAATGAAATAAAATTTCCAAGTTAGATTTTTTCTCTCTCTAAGCCGCCACTCTCAAGGGGAAAGGACTCTTCCTTCTTCTCTTGGTTTTTGGGCAGCCATTGGTGAAATTTAGGAAGAACAAGATCAGGTCCTGTGTCTTTAGTTTAATATCCATTCCCGAATATACATACATAGAGCTAGCACTCTCGGTTTTAAGCATTGCTTGCAAGTGTGTGTGTGAGAATATATAGGAGTGGCATAATGGCTGTTCCTTTTGGCATTGGTGATCGAGATCTAAGGTTGATAATTTCATCCTAATTGTTGGTCATCATCAAAATCAAGTCTTGCAGTGCATCTAAATAAGTTTGAAAACCCTAAAATTGCATGTTTTCGATTCTTGTTTACAGATTGCATGGTATGTATGATCAATTTTATTATTTTTCCATTGCATGATCATTATATATGTGCCATGTCAAATTTCATTAGTTCAGAGGATCAGATGGGTGCTTAGTTCAAATATCTATATCTAGTCTACTGAGATCAAGCTCGGGTTTGGATTTGGGTTTGAAGGTCAGTTCTGAGTTGGGTTCAAGTCAATTGTCAAAGAATAGTCATGAAATAAATTTAGAAATAGAGAACAAAGGATTGAATGAGGCCAAAAAGGGAAATGATATTGAGAGAGTGACTGATGACACAACCACAAGGTTTCTATTCCTAAGGGAAAAGCTGAATGTTACCCTTACTGGGCCCTTGACAGTGTAAGATGACTTAGACCAGATATTGGATAAGAGTTTTAAGGATTTCAAAGAAAGGCTTATGCCAATGATTAGTGGGATGGGGGCTTCTATAGTACCTAATGTCAGAACTCAGCCTATAGCACCCACTCACAAGATAGTAGAGCCAACCACATTGGGAACACTGCCATAGCTTATACTACTATGCTTCGAGATCCACCTAAAAGAGAAAGGTGGCATGACCTTAAAGATTACAAAGATGATTGTAATTCACAGTCTGGTTTTGTGTTCATAATTGAAGGAGGGGTAGTTAGTTGGAAGCATTCCAAATAAGAAACAACTATTGATTCCAAGACAAAAGTTGAGTACATTGTTGCTTCAGAAGCAACCAAAGAAGCAGTCTGAATCAAAAAGTTCATATCTGAACTAGGAGTGGTGCCTAGCATTATTGATCTGATTCCTTTACATTATGACAACAATAGAGCCATTGTGTAACCAAAGGAACCACAATCTCATAAGTGATCCAAGCATGTTCTCAGACGCTACCATCTCATAAGGGAAATAGTAGCCATAAATGATGTGAAAATAGAAAGGGTCCCCAAAGATGATAATGTGGCGGATCCCCTCACTAAAACACTTTCCTAGATTAAGCATGATCACCATATAAATAACATAGGTCTAAGACATATGAGTGATTGGCTCTAGTGCAAATGGGAGATTATTAGAGAGTATGCCCTAGAGCCCACGTAAAAGGGATGTATTTCATATGTATGAATTCATATTCTTAATAAAAGGCATCATTCATTTATTAATGCTATGTTTAAATACATGAGTTTGTGATACAACCGTAGAGAGGGCAAGTCATGATGATTTCATCAATTAACATCACAAGCTTAAAGTACTTAGCTTTTGGAAGCAAGTGAATGAATTGGGTCTAAGTCATTTTAAGCTTATACAACTTTGGGCTTTAATTGTACAAGTCATGTGCCTCATTTAAAAGTCACATGATTTATTTAAGTAGTAAATGTGGGCTTCCTTTTAAAGGAATTATTTAGTTATTTGGGTTATTAGTTAGTCTTTTATGTTGCTTAGTCTTTTATTTTGGGCTTCAAATTCGTCACTTTACCTTAGTAGGGTTTTAAGTAGTTGTTTTAGCTTATTTTAGGTTGAATTTAGTGTTTTAAACCTATTGGACTTATGTATGCCCATTCCCTTAGGGTTTGGAGGCTATAAATAGGTTATTATAACTTGTAAAAAGATGATTATTGAATCAAATTATAAAATTTTGAGAGTTTTCTCTTAGCTTAGCTGAAATTATTTAGAGTGATTATGTGATTGCTTGCTTTCTTTTCTATTGCATCAAGAATTAGGATTACTTATCAATCATTTGATTGTGGCATTTTTCTTAATTCTTCTTATCCTGATTATTTGCGTTTCCATTCACATGTTGTCTGGGGTTCAATAGAGAGGGTATTTGTCTTCTTTGTATTTTGAGATCAAAGTGTATGTTCAAGGGGTTTCAGGTTCTTTAACCTTGGAGTTTCGCATCATTTGGTATCAGAGCCAAAAGTAAGGTAAATTCCTATTTATCTTAGTGTTAGGTTTGTGTTTTTTTTTCTTCCTTGATTTCTTTATGTTTATACCAAATTAGGTAGTGATAAGTTTGGATTTATGTGCTTTTTGTGTGTTAAATTTAGCCTTTTCTTTTCCTTACCTTGTGTTCTAATTCATTAAAAAGCCTTAGAAATTGAACTTGAACTTTGAATCTTTGGCATGAAAAAAAACCAAATTCTAGTAGTAGTAGCCTTTAGATTTGTGTGTTGAATTAAAAAAAATTATGGTACTATTCATGACACTATTCATCATACTGTTCATGGTACTATTCATTGCACTGTTCATAAAGAAAAGAAGAGAGAAAAAAACGTGAAAGAGAAGAAAAATAGAAGAAGAAAAAAATTAAGGAGCAATTGAGCAATGGTAGTTTATATAGAAAATCCTAATCCTTTCATAAGTGTGAAAACTAATCCTTTTTGCTTTATGATTGGGAGGGGCACATTTACACCTTTTCCAAACACATTTGGGAATCCTTTAAAAGGTAGGAAAATTAATCCTTATTGCTTTGGGTTTGGGCTTTCAAAATCCAATCCATACTTGTTTTGGAATTACAATCCTAGTCCAACTTAACCAAGGATTTACTTTGCAATTATTGAACCACCATTTGTGCTATCCATTTGTTATCCATTTGTACAACCATTTTATATCATTTGTTATCCATTTGTGCCGCCATTTGTTATCCATTTGTTCCATCATTTTTGGAATCATTTTGATCATTTGTGCTACCATTTTGCCATCATTTTTTCCAATCATTTGCCACCATTTTTTTTACTATTTATAGCATCATTTGCTATCATTTTGCCATTAATTTGCCATCACTTTGCCACCATTTTACACACAACTTGATACACTAATCAAGCTTGCTACACCATTCGGCCTAGTGATAATTTTAGCTCTAAATTGAATTGTTTTTGCATGCAACCTACTTCATTTATTTTAATTAGGTCTCATTGTTGATTTCCTTTCTTTGTTGGGTAGCATATTTAGGTTCTAAATTTGGTTTACTTTGTAGTGAATCAAATTCATTCATTTTATCCATATTGTTATTTTATTTGATTCTTGTTGCTTATTTCTTTGTTTTAAGCTAGTTTTTGTTCTGTTTACATTGTTAGAGTATCTTTGCTTGTCTAATACTCTAATTTACTTATCATCAAGTGTTACACCACTCTTGTCCTTGCATCACCTCCATTGTGTCTAGAGTCTTCTTTTCTAGTTTTTAAGCTACCTTTTTGTTGTTAGTTATTATTTCCTTGCTTTCTTAAATATGCTCAAGTTTTTGATTTGTGATTTACAATCTAAAGTGCCATTTTAAAGTTGCAAGCTTGAGAGAAAAAAGGTAAGAGAGTGAGAGGACATTAAGAGGGTAAAAGCCAAATTTTGAGTGAAACACGTATGAATGTGAGGATGTCCTATTACAAGTCAAAGCGACATTTAAATCAAGATGAAAGGGAATGCATTTAAGGAAGATATGAAGTTGATAAGGCAAGACCTTAATAATCTAGAATGGTTGGTTAGACAATATTTCGAACCACGGATTAGAATGAAGGGGAGCAAAGCGAAGAGAAAGAAGGAGGAAGTTATCCTAGAAGAAATAATTTGTGAACCTAAAAAGGGTGATATAGATATAAGCTTTGATAGTAATGTTACTCAATACCATAAAGAGGAGGTTGTTGATGAGCTTGATAAGGAAAATGTGGTTTTGGGTGAAGTTGAAGATGTGGAGAACTTGGTAAATGAGGTTGTTTTAGCGGTAGAAGAGAATAATGATGTTGTGTATAATGGAGAAATAATTGAAAGTGGAGAAATTATTGATTATTTGAGTGCAAGTGAAGAAGTTTGCTTAGTTGAGATGGAAGATTTACAAGTTACAGTTGATTCTCTATTGATTAAGGAGAATGAGTTGCATATAGGAAGTGAAGAAAGTCAAAATCATACCGCTATATTAAATACTAACCATGTTTTGTATAGTCCTTTTATTTATAACTTGCAGGATTATGATGAGTTCCTTAATGAAGAAGCATTCATAATATTTCCACCAATGTCGAAGATCATTTATGAAGATGAATGTATTCTTCAAGTGTCAATTCCCAACTACTGCAAGATGAAGATTCGAGGACAAATCTTTTCTATAAAGGGAGGGAATGATACGACCATAAATAGGGCAAGTCATGATGATTTCATCAATCAACATCACAAGATTAAAGTACTTAGCTTTTGAAAGCAAGTGAAGGAATTGGGTCTAAGTCATTGTGGGCTTATACAACTTTGAGCTTTAATTGTACAAGTCATGTGCCTCATTTAAAAGTCACATGTTTTATTTAAGTTGTAAATGTGGGCTTAGGCATGTGGGTTTCCTTTTAAAGGGATCATTTAGTTATTTGGATTATTAGTTAGTCTTTTATTTTTCTTAGTCTTTTATTTTGGGCTTCAAATTCGTCACTTTACCTTAGTAGGGTTTTAAGTAGTTGTTTTAGCTTATTTTAGGTTGAATTTAGTGTTTTAAACCTATTGGACTTATGTATGCCCATTCCCTTAGGGTTTGGAGGCTATAAATAGGTTATTATAACTTGTAAAAAGAAGATTATTGAATCAAATTATAAACTTTTGAGAGTTTTCTCTTGGCTTAGCCGAAATTCTATAGAGAGGTTATGGGATTGCTTGCTTTCTTTTCTATTGCATCAAGAATTAGGATTACTTATCAATCATTTGATTGTGGCATTTTTCTTAATTTTTCTTATCCCGATTATTTGCATTTCCATTCACGTGTTGTTTTGGGGTTCAATAGGGAAGGTATTTGTCTTATTTGTATTTTGAGATCAAAGTGTATGTTTAAGGGGTTTCAAATTCTTTAACATTGGGGTTTTGCATCATATTTAATAGTTAGGGTCTATAAATACCTCATTAAAACTTGTAAAAGATAGAGTTTTGAGACTTTTAAATACACTCTTTTGGCTTGGCCGAATTTTTCAAGGGGAGGATTGTTTGTCTTTTTCTTTTGCATCAAGAACTAATTTCTTAACAAGGATTTGACTTGTGGCGAATTCTATTCTTGTGCTTTAAACAACCTTACCATATGCATTTCCTTTCATAAATTGATTGGGGGTTCATTAGGGTTGGGGATTTATACATGTTCCTTGCCATATTGTATGTTTTAAAGGGTTTCGGGTTCTTTAACCTTGGGATTTTGCATCACCTTATTAGTATTTTGTTTTGGGTTTTAAAGAGTTAATTAGGGTTTTCTTTAGGGTTTGGCACTAGCTAGGGTTTAAAGGCTATAAATAGACTATTATAAGTCGTAAACTTTAGATTTTGATTAATAATTAAACTTGGAGGTTTTCTTCTTTGGCTTGGCTGAATTTCTCTAGAGAAGAATTAGTGAGTTTTGCTTGCTTTCTTTTCTATTGCATTAAGAATTAGATCAACTTATCAATTATTTTGATTGTGGCATTTTTCCATTCTTATTTTCCCAATTACTTTCTTTTCCATTCACTTGTTTTTTGGGGTTTCAATAAGGAGGGTTTTTATCTAGTTTAACTTTGCAATCAAAGTGTATGTTTATGGGATTTCGGGTTCTTTAGCCTTGGGGTTCTGCATCATTTTGTATCAGAGCCAAATTTAAGGTAAATTCTTATTTATCTTCATATTAGGTTTGTGTTTTCTTTCTTTGATTTCTTTATATGCATGCCAAATTTGATAGTAGTAACATTCTAATTTTTGTGCTTCTTTTTGTGTGTTAAACATAGCCTTTTTTTTCTTTGATTACCTTTTTGTTTTGATTCCTTGATGATGCGAAACCCCAAGGCTAAAGAACCTGAAAACCCTTTAACATACACTTTGATGGCAAAGCTAAACTAGATAAATCCCTCCCTATTGAACCCCCAAAGAACAAGTGAATGGAAATGCAAGTAATTGGGAAAATAAAAATAAAAAATGCCACAATTAAAATAATTGATAAGTTGATCTAATTCTTAATGTAATAGAAAAGAAAGAACAAAACTTTCTTGAAGAGAAATCTCTTAACTAATTTTTATTCACCAACCTCCCTTTTACATGGCTAAAAGAGAGTATTTATACTCTTAACTAGTGCTAAACCCTAAGGGAATGGGTATACATTAGGTTTAATCCTACCTAAAATAGGCTAAAACAACTACTTAAAACCTAACTAAAATAAAGAGACGAATTAGGCTTGTTTTAGATAGGCCCAAGTGTCTTACATAAGAAAACAGGTCTTAATTAAGCTACTTAAGTCACATGAATTTTAATAAAGTCACATGTCTCACTTAAATAAAAGCCCAATTGTGTTAAATAGGCCCAAACTAATTAACTATGAATACAAAAGCCCTTTTACATAAATATCACATGCTATGCACATGGCTTCCACTTGCACATGCCCCGCATATGCTTCACACATGACTTGCACATATAGCACATGACTTACACATGTTTTTCCAAGCCTTGAATCTTTATTTAAGCTATTTTAAACCCAAACACTTCCCTTATCTTCACTTTAGAATTGTACAACTTTCCCATCTTAAGCTTATCATGTTGATTAATGAAATCATCATGACTTGCCCCTCTTATGCTCGTATCATTCTCTCCCACTTTATAAAAGATTTGTCCTCGAATCTTCATCTTGCAATAGTTGGAAATTGACACTTGAGGAATATATTCATCTTCATAAATTATCTTATGAATAGGTGGAAATAATATGAATGATTCTTCTAAAAAGAACTCATCATGTTCCTGCAATTTAACAAAGACAATAGGCAAAACATGGTTAGTCTTTAGAACATCATTGTGAATATGATTATGATTTCCTTCATTTTCCATGTGGAATTCATCCTCCTTAAAAAATAGAGGATCGAGTGTAACATGTTGATCTTTCAACCAACTCAAGGAATCTTCTTTATTTTTACTCAAACAATCAATATCATCTTTACTTTCAATTATTTCTCTATTATGCACAACATCATTATCAAATAAATCTAAAACATCCCCTTCAGCTTCACAAATAATTTATTCTAATATAACTTCCTCTTTCTTTCTCTTTTCCTCTTGCTTACATAATGTACTTAGTTGTTTGAGAAGTTGTTTAAACTGTAAATCCACATCATTAAGGCCTTGCATCAAACACTTCATGTCTTCCTTTAGCCCATTCCATTCTTCTTGATTTGAATGCCGCTTCAACTTGTAATAGGACATCCTCACATTCACTCGTGTTTCATTCAAAATTTGGCTTTTATTCTTTTAATGTTCTCACACTCTCTTGCCTTTTTTCCACAAGCTTGCAACTTTTAAATTGCACTTCAGAATTCAATCCATAAACCAAATATTTGAGCACATTTTAAGAAGGCAAAGAATAAGCACTAACAATAAAAGAAATCTCAAAAACTAGAAAAGAAGACACTAAACACAATAGAGGTGATACACGGCCAAGAATGGTGTACCACTTGATGATAAGAAATTTAGAGTACTAGACAAACAAAGATTCTCTAATAATGTAAAAGGAACAAAAGCTAGATTAAAACAAAGAAATAAGCAATAAAAATCAAGAAAAATGGCAATATGGAAAAAATGTATGAATTTGTTCCACTACAAAGTGAACCAAATATAAAACCTACTTAATCTACCCCAAACAAAATAAGAAATCAACAAAGAAACCTAATTAAGCTAAATAGAGCATATTGCATGCAAAACAAATCAATTTAGAGCCAAAAAAAGTTCACTAGGCCGAATGGTGTAACAAGTTTGATTAGTGTGTCAAGTTGTATGCAAAATGGTGACAAAGTGATGGCAAAAACATTGCAAATTGATAGTAAAAAGTTGGCAGAATATTTGGAAAATGATGGGAAAATGATAGCAAACTAATACCAAAATGGTAACAAAATGGTGGCTAATGATTGAAAAAATTATTAAAAAAAGATACCAAAAATGGTAGTACAAATGATATCAATGATTGGTAGCAAAATGAAATGGCAATAATTGGTAGCAAATGATATCAAATGAATTCCTTGTCTAAGTAGGACTAGGATTATAAAACCAAATCAAATATGGAATAGGATTTTTGAAAGCCTAAACCCAAAGCAAATTGGATTCATTTTCCTACTCTTTAAGGATTCCAAATGGTATTTAGAAAAGGATTTAATTGCTGCCCCAATCCTAAAACAAAAAGGATAATTTTCCCTCCTAATAAAGGATTAGGATTCTCTCTCTTTGGTTATTTAATCTCTCCTTGCCAAATTGCTTCCTAATTCTTTTTTTTTCTCTATCTTTTCTTTTTCTTTCTTTTTTGTCTTTCCTTTTTTTTGAATAGTACCAATGAACAATAACGTGAACAGTATCGATGAACAGTAACGTGAACAATATCGATGAACAGTACCAATTTTTCTTTTTTTTAAATGAACAGCTAATCTAAAGTCTACTTCTACTATGATTCAATTTCCATGCCAAAGATTCAAAGTTTAAGTTTCGATTTCTAAGGCTTTTCAAAGAATCAAAACACAAGGTAAGGAAAAAAAGGCTAAATTTAATACACAAAAAGAAGCACAAAAATTATAATAGTACTACTATCAAATTTGACATTAATATAAAAAATCAAAGAAAAAGAAAACTCAAACCTAATACTAAGATAAATAGGAATTTACCTTACTTTTGGCTCTGATACCGAGTGATGCGGAACCCCAAGGCTAAAGAACCCGAAACCCCTTGAATATACACTTTGATGGCAAAGCTAAATTAGATAAAATCCCTCCCTATTGAACCCCCAAACAACAAGTGAATGGAAAAGCAAGTAATTGGAAAAATAAGAATAGAAAAACCCCAAAATCAAAATAATTGATAAGTTGATCTAATTCTTAATGCATTAGAAAAGAAAGAACAATGCTTTCTTGAAGAGAAATCTCTCAACTCGTTTTTATTCACCAACCTCCCTTTTACATGGCTAAAAGAGAGTATTTATACTCTTAACTAGTGTTAAACCCTAGGGAAATGGGTATACAAAAGCCCAATAGGTTTAAAAGACCAAATCCTACCTAAAATAGGCTAAAACAACTACTTAAAATCCAACTAAAATAAAGTGAAGACTTGGGCTTGTTTTAGAGAGGCCTAAGTGTCTTACTTAAGAAAACAAGTCTTAATTAAGCTACTTAAGTCACATGACTTTTAATGAAGTCACATGTCTCATTTAAATAAAAGCCCAATTGTGTTAAATAGGCCCAAACTAATTAACTATGAATACAAAAGGCCTATTACATAAATATCACATGCTATGCACATGTCTTTCACTTGCATACACATGCTCCGCACATGACTTGCACATGTCGCACATGACTTACATATGTTTTTCCAAGGCTTAAATCTTCATTTAGGCTATTTTAAATCGAAACGCTTCCTTTATCTTCACTTTAGAATTGAGCAACTTTCCCTTTTTAAGCTTACGATGTTGATTGATTAAATCATCATGACTTGTCCCCCCTATGCTCGTATCACTTGAAAAGCCTTAGAAACCAAAACTTAAACTTTGAATTTTTTGCATAAAAACCGAATCCTTGTAAAAGGAGACTTTAGATTAGTTGTCGAAAAAAAGGCATAGGTATTGTTCACAGCATTGTTCATGGTACTGTTTATTAAAAAAAAGAAAAGAAAGAAGAGAAAGAAAAAAAAGATAAGAAAAGATAATAGAAGAAAAGAATTAGAAAGCAATTTGTCAATGAGAGATTAAATAACCAAAGAGAAAATCCAAATCCTTTTATAAGTGAGAAAGCAGTCCTTTTTATTTTAGGATTGGTAGGGGCGGTAATTAAATTCTTTTCTAAACACCATTTGGAATCCTTTAAAGATTCAAAAAATAAATCCTCATTGCTTTGGGTTTAGGCCTTCAAAAAATCCTAATCCCTATTTGAATTGATTTCACATTCCTAATCCAATTTAGACAAGCAATTACCTAGCAATCATTTTGCCATCATTTGTGCTATCATTTGCTATTAATTACTGCCACAATTTGATATCATTTGCTACCAACCATTGACATCATTTGTTATCAATCATTGCTACCATTTTGATATCATTTTTTAATCATTTTTCAATCATTAGCCACCATTTTTGTTACCATTTTGGCATCATTTTGCTATCATTTTGTCATCATTTTTCTATAATTTTGTCATCTTTTTGCCACCATTTTGCACACGACTTGACACACTAATCAAGCTTGTTATACTATTTGTCTTAGTGATCTTTTTGGCTCTAAATTCATTTGTTTTACATGCAATCTACTCTATTTATCTTAATTAGGTCTCTTTGTTTATTTCTTACTTTTTTTTGGGTAGATTAAGTAGGTTCTATATTTGGTTCACTTTGTAGTGGATCAAATTCATACATTTTATCCATATTGTCATTTTTCTCGATTCTTGTCGCTTATTTCTTTGTTTTAAGATAGCTTTTGTTCCTTTTACATTATTGGAGTATCTTTATTTTTTTAGTACTCTAAATTGCTTATCATCTAATGGTACACCATTTTTGGCCATGTATCTCCTCTATTGTGTTTATTGTCTTCTTTCTAGTTTTTGTGCTTTCTTTTATTGTTAGTACTTATTCTTTGCTTCCTTAAAATGTGTTAAGATTCTTGTGGATTGAATTCTGAAGTGCAATTTTAAAGTTGCAAGCTTGAGTGGAAAAAAAGCAAGAGAGTGCGAGGACATTAAGAGGGTAAAAGCCTTAATTATGTGAAACATGAGAGGAGTGACATTCTTTGAGTGTAAACACGTGAGGGATTGTTTGTGATGCTATTATTTAACATCTTTTGCAGGCATACATCATGATTGAAGAAACTAGTGGAAAAGGAATAACAAGATGCTATATCAAAGATTCATTATTGAGGTTCAAAAGTTATCCCTTAGAATGGATGGAATGGAAGAGAGGCTAGAAGGAAGTACATCTAATATACTTAGAAGGGCAGTAAGGAGAGACCAAATTATTGGCAAACATGTGGTGCGTGATTTTGAAGGTGTAGATGAAGAGGAAACTAATGCAAAGATAGATGGAAACTTGTGTAACATCAAACTCAAGATTCCTCCATTTAAAGGCTAAAAAAATGCTGATGAATAATTAGAATGGGAGAGAAAAGTTGAAATGGTCTTTGAATGCAAGAGATATTATGAAGAAAAAGTGAAGATTGTAGCTGTAGAGTTCACTGATTATGCAATGTTTTGGTGGGATCAGCTTAATATGAGTATAAGGAAGGTGGGGAGGTGCTTCATTAATAATTGGGAGGACATGAAAGATGCCATGAGAAAAAGGTTTGTTGCTTCACATTATTTTAGATAATTATATCAGAAATTACATAGACTTATGTAGGGAGGAAAATCAATGGAGAATTACCATTAAGATATGTAAATGTGCATGGTGAGAGCAAACATTGAGGAAGATGAAGAGGTCACCGTGGAATGTTTCTTAGGAGTTTCAAACAAGGAGATTACCAATGCCATTGAGCTAAACAAATATGATTCTGTGGAAGAGATGTTGAATATGGCAATGAAGATTGAAAAGCAAAAGAGGAGTAAAAGCTTCAATATGATCAGTAAAAACTCAAACAACACATTAGGGTCTAAATGGAATAAAAATAAGGAGAAAAAAGACTTTAGGATATCCAAAGCCTATGGGATAGATTCGGGTTCCAAAGAAACAAGGACTACCTAAATCTTATCTAAAGGTGCTAAAGGTAATTCTAATACTCCAACCCCTAGTAGAGAGATTAAATGCTTTAAATGTTCAAGAAAAGGGCATATGGCATGTGAATGTCCTAATAAGAGGGTAATAATAGCTATGGATGATGGGAAAATTACTTATGAATCACTACATAGTGATAATGAAATGCCTCCTTTAAAAGATTGTAGTGATTTTGATAGTGAGGGAGAGTTGTTAGTTACTGAATGTGGGAGATCTTTAGTTGCTAGGAGAGCTTTAAATTTGAATATTAATAAAGAAAGCCTAGAACAAAGAGAGAACATATTTCACACTAAATGTTTAGTTGATGGGAGAGTGTTCATGATCATTATTTAGTTAATGTTTAGTTAAAGTTGCTCAATATGCTCTTCATAAGACTTGCTATAAATGAGTATATCATCAAATTACACAACAACAAACTTTCCTAAATATGGACGCAATACATGGTTCATAAGCCTTATAAAAGTGCTAGAGGCATTAGATCGCCCAATTGGCATGACTAACCACTCATAAAATCCATATTTAATTTTAAATGTTGTTTTCCATTCATCACCAGGTTTCATTCTAATTTGATGGTATCCACTCATTAAGTCAATTTTAGTAAAATACATAGAACCACATAATTCATCCAACATATATCATCTAGCTTAGGAATGGGATGTCTATGCTTTACAATGATTTTATTGACTGCACGAAAATCAACACATATCCTCTATGTTCCATCTTTCTTACATGCCAAGAGAATAGGCACTGTGCATGGACTCATGCTTTCTCTCACCAATGCCTTTCCCATGAGTTCTTGTACTTGCCTTTGCATCTCCTTAGTTTCCATAGGATTGCTACTATAGGTTGGTATGTTGGGAATGGTAGATCTTGGCACAAAATCAATAAGATGTTGTATCCCTCTTAAAGGTAGTAATCCATATGGCATCTTATTAGGAAAGACATTAGAATACTCTTGCAACATAGAAACAAAACTAGGAGGCAAAGAATCAAGATTAAGGTCAGTGTTAGAAAACAAAACTTTCTTGTAGATTACAAGGACCAAAGATTGTCTTAAAGCTAAAACACTCTTAACCTCTCTTGTTCTCATATAAAAAATTTTATTTTTGCCGCCCGCCTTGCTTATTTTCACTCACCAATGGGCCATTTATTTGTTTTGTTTCTTTTCTAGCCTCTTTTCCCCTTTTCCTTTCTTTTTCTTTCTCACTCACCCCTTAGTCCGAAACCTCTCTCCCATTTTATCTTTTGGATAAAGCCTCTTTCTCTCTTTCAAATATTTTCTTTTGATCTTCATGAATCTCTTAAGGAGATAATGGGACTAAAACAACTTTTTACCTTCATAAGAAAAAGAAAAACTGTTAGTGTACCCATTATGCAAAACTTGTCTATTAAACTATAAATGGCCTGCCTGCATCGGTACAACATCACATAAAACTTTATCCTTATACCATCTAATAGAAAATGATACTCTAACCTGGCTTGTCACCTTAACCTCTCCACTGTCATTTAACCATTGCAATCTATAAGGTTTAGGATGCTTTTCATATGCCAAGTTCAACTTCTTAACCATACTCCCACTAGCTACATTTGTGTAACTCCCCCTACCAATAATAATTATGCACAATCTCCTATTAACTAAACATTTAGTGTGAAATTTGTTCTCTCTTTGTTCTAGGATTTCTTCCTTAATATTCAAATTTAAAGCTCTCCTAACAACTAAAGATCTCCCACTTTCAGCAACTAACAGCTCTTCTCACTATCAAAATCACTACAATCTTCTAAATGAAGCATTTCATTATCACTGTGTTATGATTTATAAGTAATTTTCCCATTATCCCTAGCTATTATTACCCTCTTATTTGGACATTCAAGTGCCATATGCCCTTTTCTCAAACATTGAATGCATTTAATCTCTTTACTAGGGGTTGGAGTATTAGAATTACCTTTAGCACCTTTAGATGAGATTTTGGTAGTCCTTATTTCTTTGGAACCCAAATCTATCCCATAGTGTTTGGATACCCTAAAGTTTTCTTGTCCTCCTTTTTATTCCGTTTAGACTCTAATGTGTTGTTTGAGTTGTTGCTAATCTTATTAAAGCTTTTACTCCTCTTTTGCTTTTCAATCTTCATTGCCATATTGAAAATCTCTTCTATAGAATGATATTTGTATAGCTCAATGGCATCATCAATCTCCTTAAGGTGACCTCCTTATCTTCCTCAATGTTTGCTCTCACTATCTACATTTCCATATTTTTATGGTAATCC
This sequence comes from Excoecaria agallocha, assembly GCA_037975025.1. Classification (NCBI taxonomy): domain Eukaryota; kingdom Viridiplantae; phylum Streptophyta; class Magnoliopsida; order Malpighiales; family Euphorbiaceae; genus Excoecaria; species Excoecaria agallocha. Next base: position 21,693,132 of record CM075821.1, on the reverse strand, counting down.
TCCACTAACTTTCCTTGCTGCACAAGTCTATGTAATTTCTAATGTAATTCTCTAAAATAATGTGTAGGAAGAAACCTTTTTCTCATGGCTTCCTTCATGTCCTCCTAGTTATTAATGGGGTGCCTCCTTACTTTCCTTCTACTCGTATTAAGTCAATCTCAACAAAATATTGCATAATTAGTGAACTCTACGGCTGTAATCTTCACCTTCTTTTCCTCAGAATATCTATTACATTCAAAGATCATTTCAACATTTCTCTCCCATTCTGAGTACTCATAAGCATTCTTTCGGCCTTTAAATGGAGTAATCTTGAGTTTGATGTTGCCTAAGTTTCCATCCACCTTTATACTAGTTTCTTCTTCATCTTCATCATTAACATCAGCTCCTACACCTTCATCATCCATCAGCCTCTCCTTGGTTCTCTTATAGGTGCATTAGATGTGCTCACTTCTAACTTTTCTATCCTATAATTCATCTTTCCCATTTCCCTCATGAATCTATCAAAAGTTCCATGTATAGCTTGCAAGGCAAAAGCTATCTCTTCAAGGGATGCTCCTTTTTTACTTGATTCCTCAGTCATAATCTAATACTTGAAAGAGTGTTAGATAATAGCCTCATAAGCACTCCCTCACATGTTTACACTCAAAGAATGTCACTCCTCTCGTGTTTCACATAATTAAGGCTTTTACCCCTCTTAATGTCTTCACACTCTCTTGCCTTTTTTCACTCAAGCTTGCAAATTTAAAATTGCAATTCAGAATTCAATCCACAAACCAAATCTTGAGCATGTTTTAGAAAGCAAAGAACAAGCAACTAACAATAAGAGAAACCTCAAAACTAGAACAAGAAGACACTAAATAATTTGGAGGTGATACACAACCAAGAAAGGTGTGACACTTGATCATAAGCAATTTAGAGTATCAAACAATCAAAGATACTATAATAATGTAAAAGGAACAAAAGCTAGCTTAAAACAAAGAAATAAGCAATAAGAATCAAGAAAAATGATAATATAAATAAAATGTATGAATTTGATCCGCTATAAAGTGAACCAAATTAAGCTAAATAGAGTAGATTACATGCAAAACAAATGAATTTAGAGTTAAAAAGAACACTAGACCGAATGGTGTAATAAACTTGATTAGTGTGTCAAGCTATTTGCAAAATAGTGGCAAAGTGATGGGCAAAAGATGTGAAGGACGGTCATCTATCAATGATAGATGCCCATTTGTGGGATTATTTTTAGATTTTTTGTATTTTTCAATTTTAAAAATCGTTGATAAGGATCAGATTTCAAATTTTTTGTATTTTTCAATTTTGAAAATCTTTGATACGGATCAAATTTTAGAGATTTGATTAGGATCGAATTTTAAGGATTTGATCTTCTTTTTCTAGAGAGTTAGAGTTAGAGTTAATCTCTAAGTCTTCTCCAGAAATAAAAGGGAAAATTAGGGTTTTAGGGGGTCACACTTGAACGAAAAAGTGCAAGCTTTTGAGGGCGAGGTAAACAATCTTTTGCTCTTGAAACCAAAGCTTTGTACAATTTCTTATACTAAAGCACACAAATCAATCTTTTGTTTTTGCACATGGAAATTAAGGAATGGTATGGAGATTAAGGCTTATAAAGTCACAAAATTTAGTCTTTCTGAGGGTACTATTCTAGGCCCTGTTTGTAAGGACCCAATCATGAACCTAAGTGGGTTATTGTTAATTAATGAGGACTATCGTTAAGTAAGGCAAAATTGAATTATTTTGCAATTATCAAGATTAAGTCCCACGAGGGGTATTTTGGTAATTTCAGCATGAAATTATATGAGCTAAGTTAAATTATAATTAAAGAAAATGATATAATTGAAGTGAATTAGAAAGTCTTGGGGTTAAGTTGGAAGAAATTTAAAGAATGGGGGTTTATTTGTGTATAAGGGTATAGTGGGAATTTCCCTTGGTGAGATATTTATCCCACTCAATAAATTAGGGTTTTTAGGGAGAGATGGGGATCATTATTTTGGACGACCTCTCTCTCGCTCTCTCTCTCATGGTTACGGTTTAGTGGAGAATGGAGCTAGGGTTTGTGAGTTAGCATCAAAGGTAATGTTTTCCCATGAAAATCTCTTCCTTCTCTTCTTTTTAATTTATGATTTTTGATGATGAAGGATTACAAGATATGTTTTTGTCACCATGTGTAAGGAGAAGAGAAAAGCAAACAAATCAAGTGAAAGAGAAGAAGGAATCATGAGTAAAGGAGTTAGATTTGAAGCTTCATTAAGGTATGGGACTATTATGTTGATTTTATGTATGGAAGGATGGTTTTGATAGTTGTTAATGGACCTATAGAAATATAGGGTTATATTTTCTAGGTTTTCATTGGGAGTTAAGATGAGTTTTGAAGAACATAGAACAGATACATTTTTCCCTGTGAGTGTCATTGTCGAGTTGTGTAGTTCTTCACGAGTCGTGAAACATATCCCTTTTTCTTCACTCATGAGCCCTTTCACGAGTTGTGAAAGTTAGCCATTTTTCTTCACTCATGAACCTCTTCAAGATTCGTGAACCTTGTCCATTTTTCTTCAATCGTGAACTTCATTATGAGTCATGAACCTCATCCCTTTTCTTCACTCATGAAACCCCTTCACAAGTCAAATGTTTCTTCATGACTAACAAACCTACTTGGACTATTTTGCTTATAAGTTAAGCTAGAGAATCCAAAATTAAATAATTCTTATTTGGTTTGAAACTAGACTTCCATACCTATATTTCATATGAAGAAACCAAGTCCTAAATCTATTTCTAAATAGGCCATATTTCAGCTTGAATTCAAGAACAGTTTGCTGCCCAGTCACTTGGAGCAGACCTTAGTGTTTTGTAAATATCTTATAATATAAAAATTATATCAAGATGATTTTTGATGTTTTAGAAAGGAGAAACATAATGGCACAAGTTTGTAGAAGACCATTTTCGCTGGAAATGCCATTTTATATGTCAAAAACCGCTTAGAAGTTGAACTCAAGAAACTACGTATGACTATTCATGACGCATGGCATGTGTGACTCATGAACAAGTGCACGAGTCGTGAAGTTTGCTCCCTTTCACGAGTAGTGATACCCCTCATGACTCGTGATACTTCCCTACTTCACCCAAATATAATTTTTAAGCCCTTTTGTGTCACTAAAGTTGGTCTAAAGTCTTTTTAAGTAACTTTAAAACATCTTAAGCATAAAATAAGGATAAGATGTGACACTAAACATGATTAAATGAAACATTATAAGAGAATAAAGTTAGTAAATGGATACTAACATTAGAATACATGAAAATGATTACTTGAATTTGATGGTATTATAATGATTATACACGTGTGATTTGGCTTTGCCCAAAAATATTGCACATTGATATTCCGATACAATGATATGAGAACACTATGATATAACCTAGAGATAATAAGAGTATAGTTGCAAGGTTGCTTGTCCAAGTTAAAAGAAGTGAGTCATCATAGCTTATGTTAAATTATGAAATCATAAAAGCTTGATTACACTCAGAGTCACAAGAAGAATTAATGATTAGAGTAATGGATAATAACCTACTCACCTATTTTCTCATGCCTATAATATATTACAATTAGCACATAAGCATCCATAGTGTGCTAACGACTAAGTTGAAATAAGCTCACATAATCTACCTGGGTATAAAATACAAGTAGGAGGATTGAAATATTTATATAATTATGTTAAAGAATATAACTTGTTGTCTGTAATCTGATAGACCATTGAAGTGAATCAAGGAACTAAAAATGAACAAGTGTTGACCTTTAAATTTTAAGAGAACCTACTTATATTACTACTGTATGGATCATAGATTCATGAGTATTGCTTTAAATAATTATGTTTGATGTGAGTTATGATAATATGGGAAAATTGCTCGTGGCAAATGGTAACAAGGTACGCCATTTAGGAATACCAATGAGTTATGTAATTCAATGTTTTACAATTGATGCTACCATGCAATGATGGGTAATTAGACTCATTATGTGATCATATATGAGTATCTATAGGGTATGTACTGCTATGATTCAAGTTGCCTTTATATGCACACATGTATATATGGACATGTATATAATACTATGAAGATTTTTAGTTGCAAGAACTATCTGAACTATACTTCCATAATCACCTCATTGGCCTGACGATTAATATCGAGTATGATGATATGGATCGATGAAAGTAATAGTGTATTGTGTTTGCATTATTATGTAATCCACTACGATATGTATGAATGATGTTGATGTAACTATGTGATGACATGACTTGCATCCATGTGTAATAAAGCCTAAAACTCAACATTGATGTATGATAAGAATGATATGCATTCTTTATGAATTGTGGCTTGAAGCCAAATGATTTATTAAGTAATAAAGAATATGATGAATCAAAGATGTTCTTAAAGGGTTAAGCCTACGGGTCTTAGTTAAGTTGTGGATTAGAGAGGCATGCCTAGAGGGATACAGTCACAACTGCCATAGTTTACCCCGTTTGGGTCTTGTTCCTTAATTAAAACATCGTTCGGCCCTTTTGGGTCCATAGTTTGTTCCTTGCTGGAAGCATTGTTTGACCCCATTTGGGTCCATTGTTTGATATCTTCGGATATCCATAGTTTTATACCTTCGGGTATCCATTGCTCCCGTTATCCACCTTTTGAACTAGTACTTAGGCAGGCTATTAAAGATAATAAAATATACACAAGATAAAGTAAAACATTCATTGATTGCTTTATTTATGTGATGTAAGCATGAGGAATGACATATTGTTTAATTGTCTTAAATTCTTTTTGACTATAAACTGTTTTATGAAATGAAATGTCATGCTATGTAATACACGATTGAAATGTCTCACTTCAATTAGGGAAGATTCCCGTACGAGTACCGTTATGAGATGGTTCCACCGATGGGATTCCACAGAGATTATATTAACCCTAAAGCATACACTATTGTACTAGAAGTTATATGAACTATAACATGTGCATTAAGTTTCATGTACTCTATTTACAAAATGGATACATGTGACATTGAGACTTTGTCTTAAAATCTTGATATGTAATGCTTATTCTTTATGATCACCTACCACTCTGTCAGTCTGTTTATTTATATATAAATGTTTACACACATGTAGACATAATGATAACATTCATTTAACCAAGTGCAATGTATGACATAGAATGATGCTTGTAAGAGAATCAGGTTACCATGCTAAGATAACATAAAGGATGTAAAGTTTGTGAATCTCATATGAGAATTGTATGATATATGTGAAGTAATTATGCCTACAAGACTACTTGTAGATGCTATATGACTTAAATATGTCTTTATATTATGAATTAATGTCGAATGCCTATCTTAGGTGACCATGTGATTTAATGAAATAAGTAGAACTCTTGTACCATTAATAACCATGGTGTCCAGCCTCTTGATTAAAAGGATTATAAGATGCATGATTTATACTAAGAAAACGAAAAGGAAAGGGTAAGATAATGGCGATAGTGATGAATGGCTAATCTTTTAGGAAATGAGAAGAGTTTCATAACACGTTGAATTATTGTAAACATGATATCCATTAGTAAGGTCGAAGACTCTTTTAAGAATGTTATTAATGGAATGAAGAATATAGTAGACTCATATGTTATCCCGTGTGATTGTGAAAGTTCTATACATGTATGGGATGTAATGTGGCAAGAGGTTATAATTATATATATAGGGTTTTATTCCCTGCTAAGCTTTATAGCTTAGCACGGGTTTGTTTATCTATGTAGGTTTTAAGAGAAAGACCAGAGGATTGGGCAAGATGCAAATGCCTTGAGGATTTCGAGATGGTTGAAGGCCTTTTATGTTATGATTAATTATGCATAAGTTTGATTTATTTATTTGTGGCATGTAATCATGGCCTGTGTTATTATTATTATTATTAGTATTTATGCCTAATCTCGATTAGGTATGATTGATGATGATTGATGATTATTCGTGGTTAAGGAATTAGGGTGTTATAGTTAGTGGTATCAAAGCCCAGGTTGAGTCTTTTCTAGGCAATAAGGAATTAAGGAATTGTTTTAAAATATTAAGATGATATTGGTCTAAGCCATGGTGTCATAGCTATTGCCATACATTATGATGATTATGATAGGTATTTGACCTATGATTTATATATATTAGACCATTAGCATGATTTTGGCAAAGATTATGAGATGATATCTGAGGAATTATCAATATCTATCACCTCCTGGTATTGAAGGTGCTTAAAAGCCTTAATGTTTTATGATTGAGGTATAGCATAAGATTAATTATAAGTATGTGTAGATTATTTATTAAGATATTTCAGGAAAAGTTCATATGACTATAAGAGAACTTGATCTCTGGTATAGATAATAATGCAAGAAGTTAAGATTATTAAGATACATAGGATAAGAAATACAACGAGCATAAGAGTATTTGGAAATCAGAGACAAATACATATGATTCTAGATGATGAGTTTATTATGCATATAAAGAATGTTTATGGTTATAGTTATTTATAGCTAAAGAACAGTTAAGAAATTCTAGGAATAAAGATAGGATTACCAGTTTTGAATTTTGAGGACGAAATTCTTTTGAGGAGGAGTGATTTGTAAGGACCCAATCATGACCCTAAGCAGATTGTTGTTAATTAATGAGGACTATCGTTAAGTAAGGCAAAATTGGATTATTTTACAATTATCAAGGTTAAGTCCCACGAGGGGTATTTTGGTAATTTTAGCATGAAATTATATGACCTAAGTTAAATTATAATTAAAGAAAATGATATAATTGAAGTTAATTAGAAAGTCTTGGGGTTAAGTTGGAAGAAATTGAAAGAATTGGGGCTTAATTATGTATAAGGGTATAGTGGGAATTTCCCTTGGTGAGATATTTATCCCACTCAGTAAATTAGGCTTTTTGGGGAGAGATGGGGATCATTATTTTGGAAGACATCTCTCTCTCTCTCTCTCTCTCTCTTTTTCTATGGTCACGATTTGGTGGAGAATGGATCTAGGGTTTGTGAGTTAGCATCAAATGTAATGTTTTCCCTTGAAAATATCTTCCTTCTCTTCTTTTTAATTTATGATTTTGGATGATGAGGGATTACAAGATCATGCTGTTGTCACCATGTGTAAGGAGAAGAGAGAAGCAAACAAATCAAGTGAAAGAGAAGAAGGAATCATGAATAAAGGAGTTAGATTTGAAGCTTCATTAAGGTATGGGACTATTATGTTGATTTTATGTATGGAAGAATGGTTTTCATAGTTGTAAATGGACCTATAGAAATTTAGGGTTATGTTTTCTGGGTTTTCATCGAGAGTTAAGATGAGTTTTAAAGAACAAAGAATAGATATATTTTTCCTTTTTAGTGTCATTGTTGAGTCATAAAGTTCTTCATGAGTTGTGAAATGTACCCCTTTTTCTTCACTCGTAAGCCCCGTCATGAGTCGTGAAAGTTAGCCATTTTTCTTTACGCATGAACCTCTTCATGAGTTGTGAACCTTGTCCATTTTTCTCCACTCGTGAACTTCTTCACAAGTCGTGAACCTCATCCCTTTTCTTCACTCATGAAACCCCTTCACGAGTCAAACATTTCTTCACGGCTAATAGACCTACCTGGACTATTTTGCTTATAAGTTAAGCTAGAGAACACTAAATTGAATGTTTCTTATTGTGTTTGAAACTAGACTTCGATACTTATATTTCATATGAAGAAACCAAGTCCTAAATCTATTTATAAATAGGCCATAGTCCAGCTTGAATTCAAGAACAGTTTGCTGCCCAGTCACTAGGAGCAGACCTAAGTGTTTTGTAAATATCTGAAATATAGAAATGATATCAAGATGATTGTTGATGTTTTAAAAACTAGAAACCTAATGGAAAAAGTTTGTAGAAGACCATTTTTGCTGGAAATGCCATTTTATATGTCAAAAACTGCTTAGAAGTCGAACTCAGAAAACTGCCTATGATTGTTCATAACTCGTGACATGTGTGACTCATGAACAAGTGCATGAGTCATGAAGTTTGCTCCCTTTCACGAGTAGTGACAACCCTCATGACTTGTGATACTTCCCTACTTTACCCAAATATGATTTTTAAACCCTCTTGTGTCACCAAGTTGGTGTAAAATCTTTTAAAGTAACGTTAAAGCATTTTAAGCATAAAATAAGCATAAGATGTGACACTAAACATGATTTAATGAAACATTATATGAGAATAAAGTTAGTAAATGGATACTAACATTAGAATACATGAAAATGATTACTTGAATTTGATGGTATTATAATGATTATACACATGTGATTTGGCTTTGCCCAAAAATATTACACATTGATATTCCGCTACAATGATATGAGAACAGTATGATATAACCTAGAGATAATAAGAGTATAGTTACAAGGTTGCTTGTCCAAGTTAAAAGAAGTGGGACATCATAGCTTATGTTAAATTATGAAACCGTAGAAGCTTGATTACACTTAGAGTCACAAGAATAATTAATGATTAGCGGTAATGGGTAATAACCTACTCACCTAATTGGTCATGCCTATAATATATTGCGATTAGCACATGAGCATCCGTGGTGTGCTAACGACTAATATGAAATAAGCTCACATAATCTACCTGGGTATAAAATACAATTAATAGGATTGAAATATTTATGTGATTATGTTAAAGTATATAACTTATTTTCTATAATCTGATAGACCATTGAAGTGAATCAAGGAACTCAATATGAACAAGTGTTGACCTATAAATTGTATGAAAACCTACATATATTACTACTGTATGGATCATAAATTCATGAGTATTGCTTTAAATAATTATGTTTGAAGTGATTTATGATAATATGGGAAAACTACTCGTGGCAAATGGTAACAAGGTACGTCATTTAGAAATACCAATGAGTTATGTAATTCAATTTTTACAATTGATGGTACCATGAAATGATGGGTAATTTGACTCATTATGTGATCATATATAAGTATCTATAGGGTATGTACTGTTATGATTCAAGTTTCCTTTATATGCACACATGTATATATGGACATGCATATAATACTATAAAGATTTTTAGTTGTAAGAACTATATGATGAGATGGATCGTTGAAAGTAATAGTGTATTGTATTTGCATTATTATGTAATCCACTACGATATGTATGAATGATGTTGATGTAACTATGTGATGACATGACTTGCATCCATGTGTAATGGAGCCTAAAACTCAACATTGATGTATGATAAGAATGATATGCGTTCTTTATGAATTGTGGCTTGAAGCCAAATGATGTATTAAGTAACAAAGAATATGATGAATCAAAGATGTTCTTAAATGTTTAAGCCTGCGGGTCTTGGTTCAATTATGGATTAGATAGGCATGCCTAGAGGGATACAGTCGTAGCTACCATAGTTGACCCAGTTTGGGTCTTGTTCCCTGATGGAACCATCGTTTTGCCTTTTTGGGTTCATAATTTATTCCTTGTTGGAACCATTGTTTGACCCCATTTGTGTTTTCTATTTGATATCTTTGGATATCCATTGTTTGATACCTTTGGGTATCCATTGCTCCCGTTATCCACCTTTGAACTAGTACTTAGGTAGGCTATTAAAGATGATAAAATATACATAAGATAAAGTAAAACATGCATTGATTGCTCTATTTATGTGATGTAAGTATGAGGAATGACCTATTATTTGATTGTCTTAAATTCTTTTTGACTATAAACTGTTTTATGAAATGAAATGTCATGCTTTGTAATACATGATTAAAATGTCTCACTTCAATTAAGAAGATTCCCGTATGAGTACCGGTAAGAGATGGCTCCACCGATGGGATTCCACAGAGATTATATTAACCCTAAAGCATACATTATTGTACTAGAAGTTATATGAACTACAACATGTGCATTAAGTTTCATGTACTCTATTTATAAAATGCATACATGTTACATTGAGACTTTGTCTTATAATCTTGATATATAATGCTTGTTCTTTATGATCACCTACCACTCTGTGAGTCTGTTTATTTATATATAAATGTTTACACACATGTAGACATAATGATAACATTCATTTAACCAAGTACAATGCATAATATAGAATGATGCTTGTAAGAGAATCAGGTTACCATGCTAAGATAACATGAAGGATGTAAAGTTTGTGAATCTCATATGAGAATTATATGATATAGGTGAAGTAATTATGCCTACCAGGACTAATTGTAAATGCTATATGACTTAGGTACGCCTTTATATTATGAATTAATGTTGAATGCCTATCTTAGGTGACCATGTGATTTAATGTAATAAGTAGAACTCTTGTACCATTAATAACAATGGTGTTCAGCCTATTGATTAAAAGGATTATAAGACGCATGATTTATACTAAGGTAAAAAAAGAAAAGGGTAAGATAATGGTAATAGTGATGAATGGCTAAGCTTTTAGGAAATTAGAAGAGTTTCATAACATGTTGAATTATTATAAACATGATATTCATTAGTAAGGTCGAAGACTCTCCTAAGAATGTTATTTATGGAATGAAGAATATACTAGACTCATATGTTATCCCTTGTGATTGTGAAAGTTCTATACATGTATGGGATGTAATGTAGTAAGAGGTTATAATTATATATATAGAGTTTTGTTCCCCACTAAGCTTTATAGCTTAGCACGGGTTTGTTTATCCGTGTAGGTTTCAAGAGAAACACCAGAGGATCGGGCAAGATGCAACTACCTTGAGCATTTCAAGATGCTTGAAGGCCTTTTATGTTATGATTAATTATCCATAAGTTTGATTTTTTTATTTGTGGCATGTAATCATGGCCTGTGTTATTATTATTATTAGTGTTTATGCCTGATCTCGATTAGGTATGATTGATGATAATTGTTGATTATCCGTGGTTAAGGAATTAGGGTGTAACACAGTTTCTCTCTCCAAACCATACCATCATCTTGTAAATTCACTTGTTATTTCATGATGTTATATATATGATTTTATGTTATTCGGTTTATTGTATATGATTCTTTTTATTCCATGACCATTTGATGATAATTTAAACATGTAGAATGGCATGTTAGGCTTTTTTCATATATGTTCTTCCATTGATGCATGATAAAATATTTTAGCTTATATTTTGTGTTTATATGATTAGTTTAGCTCATCATTGTGTGATTACATTAGCATCAGTATAGTAAATTTCACAAGAAGGAACTTAAGTGTTGAACGTGCATGAGTTAGGAAAATCCTAAGATGGGTGAACTATCAAAAAGTTTGATATTTAAATATTAGATGAGATAATATGAATTAAATGGAGTCCAGTTGTATAATTTGAGTAAAAATTAAGCTTAGATAGGTCCCTGAAATAGATAGTGTAGAATTTTTCCAATACCATGATTCCGTTGACCATAAGTTTGATAGAGCTTTAGAATATTCAACCTCTAAAAATTATTTCGATCACATAAACCCATTAGAAATAGCCTAAATGAGCTAATGGAAGTGAAAAATAATTTTTTTGATAGTTTTGGATTTTCAAGTTTTAAACCGGTGAATTTTTTGCCAAAGCCGAAACTATACCGAAACAATACCTAAAATTTTAAACAAACCTTCCTGCATATGGTTTTGTACTGTGGGAAAATTTAGGGAATTTTGATGAGGGGAATATAATATTATAAAAATGGTGAAAAACAGAGGTTATTTTACTTACTAGGGTTAAAAAGTCATTTTTAATTTGTTTAAAGTCATTAATGTCATAAGAAAATGGTCTTTGATCATCTGCATTCATTCATTGTGCATAAAAAATGGTAGAAACACATGTGGTGGTGACAAGTGGCTTAAAAATAAGCCATTAGATCAAATAGTAAATGGGTGAATGTTGTCCCTTCTTTTGGTGCACTAAGGAAAAATTATGAAAGTCTAGAATTCCTTACAAACCTTCCCAAAAAACTTCCCTCTTCTTCCTCACAAACCCGAACCACCATTCCCACCATTTTTTCTTCTTACTTTTTACAATTGCCACCATATCTTAAGCCCAAATTTTAATTACATACACTAGAAAACCTCCTCTTCAACATAGAAATAAGATTAGAGCAAAAGGAAGCTTGGAAAGTTGGGATTTTTGGTGAGAGAATTTTGATATAATTAGGTAAATTCTTGAGTTTTTGTTTGAATTAATAAGTGATTTTGGTATAAAATTGTAGAGAATCATTAGTATAATTGGTTTGTGGCATTTACATGTTGAAATTCATGGCATAAACTCACAAATTTTCCTTTTACTAATTCAGCCTGGGGAAGAAAAGACAAAGGAGGTGAAAGGCAAGGAGAAAGAGGTATAGGTGATTTTCAAGCTATTTGAGGTCAGTGGATACAATTCTACACTTATTTTCATTTAATTCCTTTGAATCTTGCTAAATTTTACATTATCTAACTATGGTAACTTAGGTATAAATGTGAAATTATTTCATATATGCTAATATAATGAGCTAATATCACATAATGATTAAGAATTAAGAAGGAAAACAATCAAAATAAGGTAGGACTTAATGAGGCTAAATTGTAATCCTAAACATAACATGGGATATATTGATAGTTAATAGGATATTTTAAGTAAATGAGTAATATAATGATGAATGAACCTAGTATGATTGGTTAGAACTCAAGATTTGATGTAGACACAATGTAATGCAAATGTACATAATGATGTTCACTTATGTATAAAATGCCTATTAGTGTAAGTTGAATATGTAGTATTATGTAAAGGCTTAAAATGTTAATAGAAACATGTGAACATAGTAATGCATGTGAAATCATGATGAATACATATAAACCTCACTTGGCCGAATGGTGCACATGATGAAAATGGCATGTTTTCTCAATGATTAAATGATATCATCCATGTTTATTATGAAAATGTGGATAATGAATGTGAATGAGTGAGAAATGAGAAAGTGTAACTTGTGACATAATGTGAACGAATAACAGGTTATGTAAAATTATGACATGGAATAAATAAAAATATTTTCCCTTAGTGCACAGTGGTTAATCTAGGATTTTAAGATATAATGGCTAGCTATAGGGATATATATTGTGGTAACACAATGAAAGGACTGACAGTTGAGTTGACTTACACACACTAGATTGATAGTTGAGGATTGGTCACATCAAGTGTTCACCTCAACCCATTTTGAAGTAGTTGATCATGTCAAGTGGTCGCTCTAGCTCATTTGGCATCACTGGACTCCTCATCCTGCATATCCAGATCGAGGGTTTTCACTAGGTACTACTAGGGGAAAAAATATAATTATGCAAGAAAATAAGGACTAAATGGTAAATTATGCATAAAAGATGTAACATATGAGATTCAATAGTAAATAAAGTGTAAAATGTAAGTAGTTTGACAAAAAAGGGTAAAAAGGTAATTACATAAGAAAATGAGGGTAAAATCATAAATTTATATTGAAAATGTGGTTAATGGAGTTAAAATGATCAAATTCATAAAGAAGGGCAAAACCATAATTAAGAAAATTTTAAAGGACCAAATTATAATTTACCACTTCATGAGTAAGCATAACAACTAAAACATAAATTTTGGGCTTAAAGTGGTATAAAGGCCAAAGGAAGCAAAAAAACCAAAATTAGTGAAAAATAACATAAAATATCTAAAAATGAAAGTTCAGGGACTAAACTATAATTTTCCATTAAGTAAGAAATATGCGAGAAAATTAGGAAAATGGGAGAATGAAGGACTAAATGGTAATTTAGAGAATTAAGAGAACACATTTTAACTCAAATGGCAATAAATAACATTAAGGGGTATAATGGTAATTTTGTATTGTATAGTTTATGTAAATAAAATTTTGTGTAGTGTATCCACCACTAGGCAACATCTTTACTTAGCGCGTGGTTTGTTTGACTACGCATAGGGACAGATAAATGAAGACCAAATGAAGGATGAACAATGGCATGTACATGTGGGTTCTTTTAGGACATATAAACTTATATGTATAATTTATTAATCTTTTTTGGATATTGTTATGTAATATGTAATAAGAAAACATTAGTGAATATGTAATTATGTGAGATACTATGGACATTCGAAATGTGGTTATGTGATATATGTTGTGATGACGAATTGTGGCTGATATTAGAAGTGTTGTGTTGTTGTTGGAGTATTGGAGTTGGAGGTTGCCTATTGGAAATGTAATTTTGACTATTTGTAGGTTTGGATAACATGATTTGATAGCCATTATGTTGTCCAAATTTTATCAAATGAGTAGTAATATTTTGATGCTAATGTAACTTTGAATCTTAAATGCTAAGTCAAATAATAAGTCATCATCATAAAAAAGGTAAACAACTTAAGAAACCATGCAATGTTACCAATGGTAGTTGACCATGTACAGATTTATGTTCGAATCTAGGGTGTCACAAATTGTTTTGGCATGATCTATTTTGTTTTATTATTTTTTTTTTGTAGATTTAACATGTTTTGGGGGTTCTTTTAGGTTGCATTTCTAGGGTTTGGAATTTCTTTCCCTTTTTTTGAGTTGAATTGCTGCACTCTACTTGAATGTTCGAGTGACAGATAGGAAAAAGGCATCACAGATGACTGTTTGTTAGTGCGACAGATGGGACATCGCGATGTCTTCTCCTTATCCCATCTTTTCCCTTGGCTTGAGTGTTTGTCCTTTTGTATGGGGCATCGATGGCCTTATTTTCACCTTTTTAACATATTTCAATGTCATTTATGCTAATCTAGGTCATTTTTAGTGTTTAGATGAATTTTAGGTATTATTTATCATATGTATGGCATGATTTGCATATTATAATTTATTTATATTTGTTCCAGTATGTCTTTTGTGAACATTCTTTTCTATTAGTTAATTTATTTTGTATTTGATTTTATTTCAATATGCTAATCAATTTGCTTTATTCATGTATTTATATCAGTCATTACTTTTGTGCATTTGGTAAAGTTTTATTTTTTTTGGGAGAATAATCCTACCTTTGAGGTTATCCTTCAATTGGTTCCCTTTCTATCCCTTCCACTTTTTTTATTGCATTTAGATTTATTTTATTTGCATTATTCTGCTTTATTTATCATTTATTTCTATTTATTTTATTTTGGATGTATTTATTTTTAGGAATGTAATAATTTAGTAAAAAAGGAATTTTTGGCACGATAATTGGCAAAAAGTCATTAAATGTTTTGTACTTAATTTGTATTTTCATTAATAAAATGGATCAATGTCTAGATTTTTATCTCAAAATCACACGATAAAAGAAAACCCTAGTTTTCATTAAAATTGGGATCACTTATCCTGCATTTTCTTAAAATTAATAAAGACTCTTCATCTCCTTTTTTTGTAAATATGTATGAGGGAAGCAATGTTCCTAAAACTTAATGAATAGCCCATTTTATGTATTTTACTTTTTCTATTGGACGATTTGCTCTTGTAATAGATTTAAGTAGGAATTGTTTACTTTTTTTATTTGCTTTTATTTACAGCTTTCTTAAACTTGATTGAAATGTTTATTTAATTTATCGCAATGTATCATGTGAGAAAAGAGGTAGTGAATTAATAAACAAAAATCCAATTATAAGTAAACACCTAATCGAGATTCCAAGTAAGAGTAATGTCCCGAACACCAATCTCTGTTTGAGCATCAAAAGGTTGAGAATCATTTTCCAACATTATGTTGGGTTGCAACTCCGTGACACCCATTACTTTGAGCCTATATTAGATGCCTTCATATGTTGTACATCAACAATGATTTGGGCCCAATCCCTTTTTGTTTTGTGAAGTGGCTGATTTGTGAGTTTTAGTGAGCTTCATCCAGTCTTGTACTTTAAAAGCGGGTTTCCAAGAACCCAATCTAGAATTAAGTGGGCTTTGGTGTGAGTGTAACTCACTCTTACTTCTAGGGTATCCTAATCTTTGTGACCCTTCATTGAATATGTTCGAGCATGAATTGTAGTAGCCATAGGCCGATCCACCTCATCCTTTGCCATGTCCTTTAGATGCTCGAGGTGCATTAGAAGCTCCTATACTACCCTATTGCATGAACCCTTGTTCTAGCTTCATTGAACAATTAGCCATTAAGTGATAAGTACCGTCACATCTAAAGCAAGCACTTATCTACAATCTACATGTATCCTAATATCTCCTAGCATAGTATAAACACTCTGATGGCAGTCCTCCACTATTTCTAGTTGGTGCCTCCCTATCAAATTTGGATGTGAGGGTCTTTGTTGTCTACCCCTGGTGGCAAGAATATTAACAGGCTCAACCAGTTGATTTCCTTGTACACCTCTATGTCCCTTTCTTATTGAAGAGCCACCTCTAGAAAAACTCCTTCTATGTTCTCTTTCTTTCTTGGACAAGTCAAATTTTTCTACTCCAATAGCTATTTGAACAAGTGATGGAATATGACATGGTATGAATATTATGATAACACAGCGAAAAAATAAAAATTTTTCATCATACATACCATACAAATCCAAAGCAAGAATTGAAACATGCAATTTTAGGGTTTAAAACTTACAACTTTGGATGCCTTTTAAAACTTGAGTTTGGTGATGACCAGCAACCAAGATGACTTTATCCTCCTTAGATCTTGATCAACAATGCCAAGGAATAGCATTTTAAGCCACTCCCTCTATTCTCACACACACAATTGCACCGTCAGCTTAAAATCGAGATTGCTAGCTCTCTTTTAAGGTATTGTGTAATGGCTATAGTTTGAAGCTACAAAACCTTATTTTGTACTTCTTTAGGTTGTTATTACTACCCAATAACACAAGAGAATGAGGAACAATCCTTTCTCCTTGTGAAAATTGGACCAAAAGAATTAAGAGAGAGAGAGAGATGAAGTTCACGCCAAAATGCAAATGGTGGCTAGCTTTTTGTTTTCACGCCAAAAGCAAAAATATCTCTTTAGGGTTTTATTTCCTTTAATATATATCCCTTTATTTTCTTAAGTGATCAAGTTAAAATATACTACCTTAAGATAATTAATTTTAGCTTTTATCACTTATTTAAAATAAGATATATATATTGATTAAAACACCTTAAGATAATACATTTAATCCAGGATAATCCTTTTTGATTTAATCTAAGATAAATGTAAGACATATTAATCAAATAAATCACTTAATAAAAGAATTAATCGTGTGCCAAAATTCCATTGATATTATCTTGGAATTTCGGCCACATCATCCAATTATCAAGTGAATTAATTTAATTAAAATCCTTTAGGCTTTAATACTCAATTAATTAAATTAACACAAGATAATTAATTAATTGAAATTAAACCTTATGGGCTGAATTTCTCTCTCTCATGGACCAAAGCCCAATAGCAATTTTATAACCCATTACACACATTAATTTGACTTTAATTAAAAGCCCAAATTAATGCTCAATACTTTAATTAAATATTTTAAGCCCAATGCTTTGTGTACGATCCTATAGGTCCATTTAATGTTGGCAATGAATTAATAAATTAATTCAAAGGCTATATATATTCTCTAGCAAGATATTATAGCATTCCAAAATAAATGAAAATGCATATGGCATTTAGTGACCTAATGCAATTTTGCATAGTCGCTTACCCATAAATACCAGAATTAATATAAGGCATGGAACTAGTCATCCTTATATATTTTAATTCCTTTCTTGATATTCCAGTGACACTGAATTCTCAGATAAATAATGATTACTCATTATTTCATCTCGGTATGGCCATACACTTCTCAGTTCACTGATCAAGTGGTCGGCGATATTTTTCTCTCTTATTAAGAGAGGTAATCCCTTCACTTCTCTATTGCTCTCTAACATGAATCAATGCATACCCAATCATACCCGTACTTGTCACTCTGTTACGAGTACGTTAGGTGTATGTTAAAGTACACAGTAATTTATAAAGAGTTTCGTAGAGATTTTAGGTCTAAGAACTCCAATACAAAACTTGCATATGAGCAACACTTATGACTTGTACCATGTAGTGTTCTTATGAGCGGATCGTATCCAGATACCATGTTCTTTAACATGTATCAATGATCTCTGATTGACACTCTTGTCCTAATAATCCGTAAGACAGAACTCATAATATCAGAGAGAGCATACTAGTCTTAATTCATTGTTATTCCCATAGCAATGACTGACTAGGGATATTTAGAATGATGTCTCATTTGTTTCAAGGTCTTACAACCATGTGCCTCACACATGATAACTTAAACCGAAACAACATTCTTGGATAGTTCTATCAATTGATATGCACAGGAATACAATGGATAAAACATATGCCTCTTTTTATTAATTCAAAGTGTTTTATTACAATGCATTAGGGCTAGGGCTTACACTAACAATCTCCCACTAGCACTAGTCCCAATTGGGCATAGCCCTAAGACCGAACGCTCTCAAATGAGCTTCATGCAGATTTGGACGCAACTGTTTCGTCAAAGGATCTTCTACATTGTCTTCACTTGCTATCTTGCTAACCTTGACGTCCCTACGATCAATGATTTCTCTGATTAGGTGGTACCTCCTGAGTATGTGTTTGGATTTCTGGTGTGACCGGGGCTCCTTTGCCTGTGCGATGGCCCCATTGTTGTCACAGAAAATGTCTAATGGATCTAGGATGCTTAGGACCACTCCTAATCTAAAAATGAAATTTTTAATCCAAACAACCTCTTTTGCAGCCTCACTCGCTGCAATATACTCAGATTCTGTAGTTGAGTCAGCAACGGTCTCTTACTTCGAGCTTCTCCAGCTGACAGCACCACCGTTCAAAACAAAAATGAATCCAGATTGCGATCTAGAATCCTAAGTGCTGGTCTGAAAAGCAGCATCGGCATAACCTTGTATGACAAGCTCTTCTTGACCACCATACACCAAGAAGTGATTTTTCGTCCTTCGCAGGTACTTCAGAATCCCCTTTACAGCAGACCAGTGCTTATCACCGGGGTCTTGTTGAAACCTATTGGTTACACTTAGTGCATGAGCAACATCCAACCTAGTACATAAGATAGCGTACATGATAGATCCATTAACAGATGCATATGGAATTCTACTCATGTTGTCCCTTTCCTCTTTGGTTTTAGGACACTGTTCTTTAGTCAAAGGAACTCCCAAAGCCAAAGGTATGTACCCTTTCTTTGAGTCTCCCATACTAAAATGCTTTAGTACTTTGTCTATGTACTTTTCTTGACTTAGTCCCAAGAGCCGATTCGATCTATCTTTATAGATTCGAATACCAAGTATTGTCTCGGCTTCACCAAAGTCTTTCATTAAGAAACATTTTCCCAACCATTGCTTAACCTTTTGCAATGTTGGAATGTCATTCCCAATGAGAAGGATGTCGTCCACATATAGGACCAAAAACACTACTATGCTCCCACTAACCTTCTTGTACACACAAGGCTCATCTTCGTTCTTGATGAAGTCAAATTCTTTGACTGCCTCATCAAAATGAAGATTCCAACTTCGGGATTCTTGGTTTAATCCATAAATGGATTTTTGAAGCTTGCAAACCTTCTTAGGATGCTTGGGATTGACAAAACCTTCAGGCTGTGTCATATACACATCCTCAAGTAAATTTTCGTTGAGGAAAGTAGTTTTGACATCTATTTGCCATATCTCATAATCATGATATGCAGCTATGGCAAGCAAGATCCTAATGGACTTGAGCATGACTACAGGAGAAAAGGTCTCGTCATAGTCTACACCATGAGTTTGTCAAAAACCTTTTGCTACTAGTCTACCTTTGGAGGTCTTATCAGCTTTCAGTTTGAATAACCATTTGCATTCAATTACCTTAGCACCTTCCGGTGGATCAACCAAGGTCCAAACCTGGTTATCGTACATTGATTGCATCTCGGATTTCATGGCTTCAAGCCAATTTTCCGAGTCTGGGCTCTCAATAGCTTCTCGGTAGGTAGTAGGATCTTCACGATCTACTAACTCAATAGTGTCACTGTCAGTGATTAGAAATCCATATCTCTCAATCTCCTGACGTACCCTACCGGACCTTCTAGGTTCTTGTGTAATTGGTTCTTGTTCCATAACTGGTTGTGAACTTGATCCCATTTCCAAACCATCCTCTATAGGAGTTTATGGCACTTGAATTTCTCCAAGTTCTACTTTACTCCCACTGTCTTTCTTGAGAAGGAACTCCTTTTCCAAGAAAACAGCCTTACGAGCAACAAATACTTTATTCTCGGCTTGTGAGTAAAAATAGTATCCCTTTGTTTCTTTGGGATAACCCACAAACAAGCAGACACTGGATTTAGACTCTAGTTTGTCAGATGTTAATTTCTTAACATGTGCTTCATAGCCCCAAATCCTGAGAAAAGACATATTAGGTTCTTTCCCAGTCCATACCTCATATGGTGTCTTCTCAACTGCTTTAGTTGGAGTATGGTTCAATAGAAACGCAGCAGTTTCTAATGCATAACTTCAAAAAAAGATAGGAAGATTAGTTTGACTCATCATAGATCGAACCATGTCCAACAGAGTTTGATTTCTCCTTTCGGACACACCATTCCGTTAAGGTGTTCCAGGAGGAGTGAGCTGTGAAATAATACCACACTCTTTTAGATGATTGTCAAACTCTTGGCTTAAGTATTCGCCACCTCGATCTGATCGAATGGTTTTTATACTTTTGCCAAGTTGGTTTTCTACTTCGTTCTTAAACTCTTTGAATTTCTCAAAAGTTTCAGACTTGTACTTCATTAGATAGACAAAGCCATATCTACTGAAGTCATCTGTGAATGTCACGAAGTAGCTAAAACCACCTCTAGCTTGTGTACTTAAAGGTCCACATACATCGGTATGTATTAGTTCCAATAAGTTATTAGTCCTCTCACCTTTCTTGTTAAAAGGACTCTTTGTCATTTTTCCATGCAAACATGGCTCGCATGTGTCATAAGACTCTAAGTCAAATGACCAAAGCACTCTAGTTTTGTGGAGTCTTGAAATATGTTTTTTCGTTTTCATGTCATAAACGACAATGCCAGAAGTAAGTAGGGTTCAATTCGTTTGATTTAACCCTCTTTGTATTAATGTTGTATATGGACTCTTTGTTTTGTAAATCAAGGATATAAAGGCCATTTTGCAACATGCATTGCCATAAGAAATGCCTTGGCGACGAATATGAGTATTGCCATTTTTAATAATAAAATCAAATTCATCATTATCCAAACATGAAACTGAAATAATGTTTCTGCTCCCTAGCAGGCACATAATAACAATTATTCAAAACAATACAATGTCCGGAAGGTAAAGTGAGGTGATAGTCGCCTATCTCCATGGCAGTAACTCATTGCTCCATTCCCCACACGGAGGTCCACTTCATTCTTCCCAAGTAACCACCTATTTCTTAGCCCCTGCATATTTGAACAAATGTGAGAACCACAACCGGTATCCAATACCCAAGTGGTAGAAGTAGAAAGGTTAATTTCAACAACAAAAATACCAAAACTGGATGCCTTGGCTCCATTCTTCTTTTGTTCTTCCTTGAAGAAAGCGCAATTCTTCCTCTAATGCCTTATCTTGTTGCAATGGAAGCAAGTGCTCTCACTCTCTTTGAGTTTTGGCGCCTTGGACTTGGATTGGGCGTGAGGTGCACTCCCAACTAACTTGGGCTTTCCCTTTCCCTTTCCCTTAGTGGGTCCCTTCTTAATTCCCTTTTGAACCATTAGTACGGGATTGGTCTTTCGAATGTTCTCTTCAGCATTCTTAAGCATCCCATGAAGCTTAGTGACTGACTTGTTCATTGCATGCATGTTATAATTCATCACAAATGTATCATAAGCAGCAGGCAATGATCCTAAGATCAAGTCAGTGGCCAATTCCTTTGGCACTAGTACCTCAAGCTTCTTAAGAGTATTAAGATACCTTTTCATCTTGAATACATGGGTACTAACAGGAGTACCCTCAGCCATCTTGCAAGAAATTAAGGCCTTTGTTGTCACGAGCCTCTCATGACGATCTTGCTCTTGGAACATCTCCTTGAGGTGCACCATAATCGCATAGGCCTCTTGGTCCATAAATTGCTTTTGCAATTCAGGCACCATAGTGGCTAGCATCAAACAGGTCACATCATTAGAGTCACTTTTCTTGGTCTCAAAAGTTTCCTTTTGAACCACAGAAGCGTTCTTAGCAGGCTCCTCAAGTAAGGGTGCATCCAAAACAAACGACTTCTTCTCTTGCTTAAAAACTATTCTTAAGTTTCGAGACCAGTCTATGAAATTGGTGCCATTCAATTTGTCCCTTTCAAGATCGATCGCAATGAGAAATTGTTGTTTGAAGATGCCATTTTCAATCTACAATGAAATTTAGCAAGATTAAATGAGGTCTTATTTATGATCCCACAAACCGAATTAATATCCCTTTAAATAATTTACGTTAGTGATTTAATGTGGGCCAAGATCCACTTTTCACAACAACTTATTAGTCAAGCTGAGCTTGTACACCTAACAAGTTAAGTTACTTAGGTAGGAAAACTCCAATCATGTCTCGTACATAACTCTTGGATCAAATGGGCTAACATCTTAAGATGTTATAGCACGACCCATTTATTAGTTCCCTAGGTCCGGGCATCCCTTTCCATGATAAGTCCAACCTACATTCACAACCCATGCCTCACAAAGATAATCGGGCGCATCTAGGACTCCTAGTCTACGTGACCGATGATCGATGCCTTGACATGTTTCGAATTAGGAAGGCAACTTTGTGACTTACTATTTTAGGGATTCATTTTATTACGGCTTACATGGCATACG
Organism: Excoecaria agallocha; assembly: GCA_037975025.1. Taxonomy (NCBI): domain Eukaryota; kingdom Viridiplantae; phylum Streptophyta; class Magnoliopsida; order Malpighiales; family Euphorbiaceae; genus Excoecaria; species Excoecaria agallocha. The sequence goes on along the minus strand of CM075821.1, from coordinate 21,670,319 downwards.
CTTTGTCATCCATACATAGCATGCATATAAATAATTGCATAAAGTAAAGTGTGACAAACATGGGTCCAAAAACCTACAACTAAGATTCTATACTATTACATAAGAATCTTCGAGTTGGGCTTCTCCACTCCGGTGGGCTTCGTATTGATTTACAAAGTCTTCAAGTATATTCTATTCTAAGAAATAAATGAAACTTTTACAATAAAATATAATGGCTCGTAGGACATATTTAATTACAAAAACCCAGGGCCGCCCATGAATGCACCATGCATATCCATTCATCACACCAAACTAGCAAATAAATATACATAATATTCATGGATAAAACAAAGTCCAATTTTATTTAATTTAGCCAAGCCCATTAATGGGAATTGTGTACTTGAAACTTTAAGAGATGACCCCGTGATGGGCCTGGGCCGAAGCCCAATGGACTAAATCCTCTTATTGAATAAGTTCTCTTAAAAGCCCAAAACATAAACTAGTTAGATTTGTGCCATAAATCAACTCTAGTATAATTTTTAATTTTGCCATTTTTAATTTTATGTCATCAAGCCCATAAACATTAAAAATACATATAATATGTACTAACATGAATTAAAACACAAAAACATGAAGAACATATATATATATGGTACACGGCATGCATATAAAACAAACAAACAACAATACTAGTTGTTTAATGCTTATGTGATGCCACAAAAATGCACAAATACTTAAAACAATATTATGAGTCATTTAATAATCTAAATAAGTCCATAAATATTGATTTAATATTCTGTAACAATCTTATCTAAATGTGTTTTTACCATTTTAATCAAAACAAAACAAACAATGTTGATTAAACATGTAACAAACACAAACTAGTCATAGTTTTAAGTGATTTTAAAATTAATCAATTAAATTGTCATGGACCAGAATTAAAACCAAATTTAAAATATGTCCATACCTGATATTTAATCTTTAAAAATCACTTACAAACATGCAAAAATCAATTTTACATTTAATTTTGAAAACTAGCTGTTAAACTAGCAATTTACATGCCAACTAGCACCTAGTTTCATAATTAACATGTACCATCAGGTATAAATAATTAAATCCAACCATTACCAGCCCTAATAACATCTTAGGACAGTATATTAACATGTATTATTAATTATAATACGTAACTAATCAATTAAAATCGTTTTTTCACCAAAACAATGCAAAAAACTCAAAACAGAAAATTTCAGATTTGCATGTTTTCATAATGACGATTTTTAATTAATTTTTTCACGCATCTAAAGCACTAAAATAAGCATGTTTAGGCTCTGATACCACTGATGGAATATGACATGGTATGAATGTGATGATAACGCAGTGGAAAAATAAAAATTTTTCATTATACATACCATACAAATCCAAAGCAAGAATCTAAACATGCAATTTTAGGGTTTAAAACTTACAACTTTGGATGCCTTTTAAAACTTGAGTTTGGTGATGACCAGCAACCAAGATGACTTTATCCACCTTAGATCTTGATCACCAATGTAGCACCCCCTATGCAAATACCCCATTAAACATGTATCATGAATACTATTAATCATGCTTATACTACATGTTCATTTAATCATCATTTAGCCATTAATCATGCCATATGATTTCATATGCTTATATTCATGCTACAAGTCTATTCATGTTATTCCTTTTTATACCTATTATCATGCATACTAAACTATATAAAGATTACTTTATGCATATCACATGCACACACATCTGTCTTAGCTTTACTACTAATGAGTTACAACATTCCACATAGGTTTTATACATATCATATGATAACTGGCCCATATACAAAACATATGATAATTGTATTATAAAATATGCTACATCAAGGTTATAAGTCGATGGTTGGACCTTCCTGATGCAGAGAACGTCCCTCAACAAAAGTCTTGCTATTTGAACCTACACTGATAAAATAACCCGTGCTAAGCTATAAAGCTTAGTGGGGAATATCTACAGATGGATGACCACTCACACAAGTCATCAAAACATACATATACAATGTATATATAATAATAACATATGCAACATATCATGTCTTTAATAACACATACTTTAAAGCATAACATATTTTCCCATATTCCTAATCATTGTACCCAAAAGAGTAACAATTATGCTCATATTCATAATTCATATAGACAGCAATTTCCCATGTAAACATACTCAAATAAAACATAATTCCTGTGGTAAAACAACATTATAATCCACAATATCAATCTTTAGTCAAATCACTTTAACTGATTAATTTTGATCATTACTATGAATAACGTTTAGCCTGCCTTAGCTTTATCGGTGGATAACGGGAACTATGGATACACATCGGTATCAAAGAGGGATATCCAAAGATATCAAATCTATAGACCCAAACGGGGCCAAACTGTACTGTGAACCGGTCAAGCATACCCAAACGGGGTAGCCTATCAACCCAAACGGGGCTGATCATGATCCAAACGGGATCATATATATATACTATGGACCCAATCGGGCCAAACTATGGCAGCTGCAATTTCCCTATAGGCGCCTATCTATCCACATCTAAAATTCTATCGCAGGCAGAACTATATTCGTGTTCAATTCACATAATAATACTGTATTCATAGTATAATGTTGTGCACATATACATAGTCTTATATAACTATGAATTCTATGGTGCATAATCAGATATATGCACATTTCACATGCCAAGTTATACATTTGGCTTATTCAAATCTGTATGACTATATAATTTGCATCATAACATATAGGCATGACATATAATCATCATATCATATACTTGATCATGTTCTCATTAAGCATTTCACATGTTTATGGTCATGCTAATTCATCTTCTATCTCATAAGGCAATTACATGCTCATATACTCTTATACATAATCATAAATGTACATACCTGTGGGTACATTCGCATATAGTTGATTTATTCTTATGAGCATGTTTCCAACACATATATATACCTTTATCATCATTCAAGTCATGTGCCATACAACATATCAACATGTTTTCATATGGGCACATACACATGCCAAGGTCATACTATTATAATCCCTATTTTATAGCATAAGTACATGTCAATATGTGCACTTTTATGTCATAGGATTTACATGTGTATATATATCAATTTGGCATATGACCATCATGCACAAGACTAATCACATGTATAGGTTAGATATTTCATCACTAGTCTTTATTCATATACACAATTGAATGCATCTGTATTCATATAAATCCATCATTGATAGTCATATTACATGCCTTATTCAATTAACTTTACTATCACATAAGAAACTATCTGTCTCAATCAATTTAAAATCATATTATCAAATGTAGCAACATTCTGCACATAATTGTAATTTCTGTTACATTGAACAGTCTAGAAAACAAGTCCGGATTCAACCCTAGATTACATGTATTTAGAGACCGATTTAAGCTTAGGTTTCTTCATATGATATATAGGTATGGAAGTCTATTTTTCAATGCAAAAAGAATCATTCAATTTTCTGTTCTATAGCTCAACTTATGAGCAAAACATTCCAGACAGGTCATTCAGTCATGAAGGGGAGTTCTACTAGTGAAGAGCTTCATGAGTGAAGCAAATAAGGCAAATCTCACGACTCGTGAAGGAGTTCACGAGTGGAGAAGAAAGACTATACATCACGACTCGTGAAGGAGCTCACGAGTCGGTCTATAATTCACGACTCGAACTAAAATTCACGAGTGAAAACCAATGATCCCATAAACAGATGCACGACTCGTGAAGAGCTTCACGAGTCGGACAATAGTTCACGACTCGTGAAGGAATTCACGACTCGGCAAGGATACAAACTGTTCACCCAATTCACTTCAATAAAAACCCGTAAAAATGCAATCTTAATTTTTGTCAATCATAACAATTTCCAGCAACTATTTTCCACATGCAATATGATCAGCCTAATTCCCATACCTTGGCTGACAAAACCTATATCTTCAACCTCTAGCAATATCCTTTCCCTTGCTCCTTCTTCCTTCCTCTTCTCCTGCACAAATACAATCACCATCATCATATATTTCCAGCATATTTACATTGTTCTCAGTCAATATGAAAGAAGTAGAAGATGATGATGAAGGGTTTAATCAACAGTTTAATTACCTTAAGTTTAATACCTTGTACTCTTGATTAATCAACAAACATCATCCTCAAATTTTTTGAGGTAAATCAATGGAAATCAAAAGGAAGAAGAAGATAATTTTCTGGTTTTCTCTCTTCAATTGCCGATCTCACTCAACTACAAGACACCTCAAATTTCCACTAACTCATGCCTTTTATACCAATATAAAAATCCCCTCTTTAGTCCCTTGAAAATTTGCATGTCAAACTTTAACCTCTCCAATTAATTCCTTTCAAATATTAGCCTATCAATTTAATCATTCCTTTTAATTAACCTATAATTAAATGCTTTTATTCCCAATTGGCCACTAATATGCCATAATTACAAATTAACCCCAAATTAATATCTTTTACTTCAATTATATCCTCAATTAATATTAAACCATACTCTTTTATTTTATTTCCATGCAATTAACATAATAGCATGATAATTTATCCCCTTAACTTAATCATAAAAATATGCAAATTAAATTAGGATTATGTTAGGGTCTTACAATTCTGTCTCCCTTAAGAATTTCGTCCCCGAAATTCATTCCTGCTGTGAATAAGTGAGGATGTTGTTCCCTCATAGCTACTTCTGGCTCCCAAGTAACTTCTTTTAAATCATGATGTTGCCAGAGTACTTTAACAAGTGGAATTTGCTTATTTCTAAGCTGTCTAACTTCTCTAGCCAGAATTGCTATAGGTTCTTCATCATAAGTGAAATCTGGCTGTACTTGCACATCTTGAACTGGTATCACATGGGATTCATCTGATCGATACCTTCGAAGCATAGAAACATGAAACACATCATGAAGTTTGGCTAGTTCTATAGGGAGAGCCAATCTATATGCCACTGGCCCAACTCTTTGAAGGATTTCATATGGGCCTATAAACCTCGAACTCAGCTTACCCTTTTTCCCAAATCTCAATACTTTTCTCCAAGGGGACAGTTTTAAAAACACTTTGGCACCCACTTGATATTCAATATCTCTTCTCTTCAAATCAGCATAAGACTTCTGTCTATCACTAGCTTCCTTCAATCTCTGCTTGATAACTTGTACCTTTTCTTTTGTGTCTTTGACAATATCAGGACCAATAACTTTGCGCTCAGACAATTCAGTCCAGTAAACAGGAGTTCTACATTTCCGGCCATACAAGGCTTCATATGGTGCCATCTCGATGCTCCTTTGATAACTGTTATTGTAGGCGAACTCTAATAAAGGTAGATACCTATCCCAACTTCCTGCAAACTCCAAAACACACCCTCTCATCATATCCTCTAGAATCTGAATAACCCGTTCAGATTGCCCATCCGTCTGAGGGTGGAATGTTGTACTGTATCGAAGCTGAGTTCCCAATGCTTGTTGCAAACTTTGCCAAAATCTTGATGTGAATCTCGGATCTCGATCAGAGATTATTGACATCGGAATGCCATGCAGTCTAACAATCTCATTTACATAAAGGTCTGCCAACTTATCCATAGGGTAGTCCATCCGAACTGGTATGAAATGAGCTGATTTAGTCAGCTTGTCAACTATAACCCAAACAGCATCATGCTTTTCTGTGTAAGGGGCAATCCTGTTATAAAATCCATAGTGATATCCTCCCATTTCCATTGTGGAATTGGAATGGGGTTCAACAAACCAGAGGGTAACTGGTGCTCTACTTTTACCTGCTGATAGGTCAAACATTTGGAAACATAGGCTACCACATCTTTCTTCATGCCAGGCCACCAATAACTTTGTTTCAAATCCTGGTACATCTTATTCCCACCATGGTGCATAGTAAATACTGTATTGTGAGCCTCATTCAATAGTGTTCTCTTTAATTCTTTGTCATCAGGAACATACAATCGATTATGATAATACACACCCCCATCTTCTTTCACTGAGTACTCAGACTGGGTCCCTTCATGTAAAGACATCAAAATCTGTTGCAACTTTTCATCATGTTTTTGTGCATCAATCACTATTTGCCTCAAACAAGGTCTAGCCTTCAATTGTTCTATTAAAGCGCCATCATAACAAATTTTCCATCTACAGCGATGTGCAATCATAGCAGCCATCATCTTACGGCTCAAGGCATCGGCTACAACATTAGCTTTGCCTGGATGGTAATCCACTATACAATCATAATCTTTAAATAATTCTAACCATCTTCGCTGTCTCAAGTTAAGTTCCTTTTGAGTGAGCAAATATTTGAGACTCTTGTGATTTGTATAGATTCTGCACTTTTTCCCATACAAATAATGTCGCCAAATTTTCAAGGCAAACACTACTGCTGCTAACTCTAGGTCATGGGTTGGATAATTTTGTTCATGTGGCTTTAACTGTCTAGATGCATAGGCAATTACTTTGCCATCTTGCATTAACACACAACCCAAGCCAACTCTAGAAGCATCACTATACATAGCATACTCCTTTCTTATAACTGGCTGTGTCAAAATCGGAGCCTCTGTCAAAAATTTCTTCAACTGATCAAAACCTGCTTGACACCGATCAGTCCACTCAAACTTTATACCCTTTCTCAAAAGTTTTGTGAGTGGTGCAGCTATAACTGAAAAGCTTTTCACAAAGCGACGGTAATAACCTGCTAAGCCCATAAAACTTCTTACTTCTGTCACGTTTCGAGGCGGCTTCCATTTCACTATAGCCTCAATTTTAGCTAGATCCACTCTAATGCCTTCAGAAGATACTACATGACCAAAGAAAGAAATTTCCTTAACCCAAAAATCACATTTGCTCAGCTTAGCATACAACTGATTTTCCCTCAGAGTCTGTAAAACAATTCTTAAATGCTCAGCATGTTCAGCTTCATTCCTCGAATACACCAAAATGTCATCTATGAACACAACAATAAACTAATCTAGGTAGGGTCTAAACACCCTATTCATAAGATCCATAAATGCAGCCGGTGCATTTGTTAACCCAAAAGGCATCACCAGAAACTCATAATGCCCATATTGGGTTCTAAAGGCTGTTTTGAAAACATCTACATCTTTAACCCGAAGTTGATAATAACCCGAGCGCAAATCAATCTTGGAAAACACTCCAGCACCCTTCAACTGATCAAATAAATCTTCAATTCTTGGTAAAGCATACTTATTTTTTATTGTTACCCTATTTAACTGTCTGTAGTCTATGCACATCCTCATAGACCCATCCTTTTTCTTCACAAATAAAACCGGTGCACCCCAAGGTGACGTACTAGGCCTAATGAAGCCTTTGTCAAGCAACTCCTGTAGCTGAGCTTTTAGTTCTTTCAATTCCAAAGGAGCCATCCTGTATGGTGCCTTCAAAATAGGAGTTGTACCAGGTAGAATGTCTATAGACAATTCAACTTCCCTTTCAGGTGGAAGACTAGGTAAGTCTTTAGGGAACACATTAGGAAACTCTTTTACCACTGGAATCTCTTGAAGATTCACATTTTCTATTCTTGAATCAAGCACAAGTGCTAAGAAAGCTTCACACCCTTTTCTCAAAAATCGCTTAGCTTGCATAGCTGATATTACATTAGCTATGGGTTTAGATCGAATGCCCTATACTAAAGTTTCTTCACCATCAGTACCAATGAGAGTTACAGTTTTAGCTTCACAATCAATCACTGCATGATGTCTAGACAACCAATTCATACCAAGTATAATATCAAACTCCCGAAACGGTAACTCAATAAGATCAACAAGGAATTCTTTCTCTTGAATTACAATAGGACACTGTTTATGCACTCTATTAACAACAACACTGTGACCTAAAGGGTTGGTTACATACATATCATATTCCAGTTCATGAACAGTAGACTCATTCCTACCCATATCCCTAGTGCAAACATAAGAATGAGTGGAACCAGGATCAATAAGTGCATGCATATCAGAATCAAAAAGAGAGAATGTACTAGCTATGACTTTTGGAGCACTCTGATCCTCTCTAACTTTCATTACATAAGCCCGAATAAGAACAACTAGAGCTATGGGCCTGTCAACTGATTCAAAAATGTTCCTGGACTGGGATCCCTGATAACTCGATCCCCCACGTCCTTTTCCCCTGCCTCTACCTGAAGATGGTGCATTAAAAGTTTCTCTACTGCCCTACTGTCCTACATAGTGTTCCCTCTTCGATGGACAACTAGCCAAGAAGTGATTAGTACCACCACATTTGAAACATGCCCCAGACAATTTCCAGCAACTACCCCAATGTTTCCTAAAACAATGGGGACACACTGGAGGCCCCACTCTGATTCCCTGAAGCTTGCTTTCCCTGTTTAGACATTGCAGAAGATTCTTGTCTCCTGTCCCTTTTTGCAGAACTATAGCCAGACTCAGCTGGCTGATTTTCTTGTGCTCCTCTAGCTCTTTTTCCTGAAAAGGATCCACCCTTGGACCCTCTTCTTCTCTGTTCTCTCTCCCTTTTTGCCATTTCATTCTTTTCAACTCGCAAGGCTGCTGTAACCAGTTGAGTGAAGTTAACCACTTGCAAAGATGTAGACCTAATCAACTTTTCTCGGATACGATCATTCAACCCATCTTCAAACTGTCTACATTTAAAAGCATCAGTTAACATCTCATCAGGAGCATATTTGCACAGGTGACTGAATTCTTTCTCATACTCTGCCACAGACATAACTCTCTATCTCAAATGGAGGAATTGCTTTAACTTCTCTTGCTTATACTCCTCAGTAACACACTTTTTCTTGAATTCAGCTGTGAAAAATTCCCATGTAAGGGGATCTGGTAACTGAGGTTGCTTCAATACCAACTTCCACCAATCATATGCTGCACCTTGTAATAGAGACACATCACAAGATGCTTTATGACTCATTGGACAGCGAATTTCATCAAAAATTCTCTCTAGCCTTTCCAGCCAAAATTCAGCTTCTTCAGATTTTTCCAGATTAGTGCCTAAAAATTCTTCAGCACCATGCTTTCTAATTTCAGATATTGGAGCTTTGGGTGCTGTCATTCTTTGAAGAACTTGAGCCATATCCTGAGATATTTTTAACAATGCTTCTGTAGGGATGGCTATTGGGACCTCATTTGGATTGGAGGATGAAGGTCCAATATTGGAAGGATTAGTTTTAACCAGCCTATTACTTTCAGCCGATTCCTCAAAAGTATCTCTAGAGTTCTCCATCTTAAATCTATAAGAAAAACAGGGACTTCTGCATCAGGCCAACAAAACACTATATCATACTATAAAATCCTAGGTTCATTTTTACCCAGAAAAGGCTAAACCTAGGGCTCTGATACCATAAATTGTAGCACCCCCTATGCAAATACCCTATTAAACATGTATCATGAATACTATTAATCATGCTTATACTACATGTTCATTTAATCATCATTTAGCCATTAATCATGCCATATGATTTTATATGCTTATATTCGTGCTACAAGTCTATTCATGTTATTCCTTTTTATACCTATTATCATGCATACTATACTATATGAAGATTACTTTATGCATATCACATGCACACACATCTGTCTTAGCTTTACTACTAATGAGTTACAATATTCCACATAGGTTTTATACATATCATAAGATAACTGGCCCATATACAAAACATATGATAATTGTATTACAAAATATCCTACATCAAGGTTATAAGTCGATGGTTGGCCCTTCCTGATGCAGAGAACGTCCCTCAACAAAAGTCTTGCTATTTGAACCTACACGGATAAAATAACCCGTGCTAAGCTATAAAGCTTAGTGGGGAATATCTACAGATGGATGACCACTCACACAAGTCATCAAAACATACATATACAATGTATATATAATAATAACATATGCAACATATCATGTCTTTAATAACACATACTTTAAAGCATAACATATTTTCCCATATTCCTAATCATTGTACCCAGAAGAGTAACAATTATGCTCATAGTCATAATTCATATAGACAGCAATTTCCCATGTAAACATACTCAAATAAAACATAATTCCTGTGGTAAAACAACATTATAATCCACAATATCAATCTTTAGTCAAATCACTTTAACTGATTAATTTCGATCATTACTATGAATAACGTTTAGCCTGCCTTAGCTTTATCGGTGGATAACGGGAACTATGGATACACATCGGTATCAAAGAGGGATATCCAAAGATATCAAATCTATGGACCCAAACGGGGCCAAACTGTACTGTGGACCGGTCAAGCATACCCAAACGGGGTAGCCTATCAACCCAAACGGGGCTGATCATGATCCAAACGGGATCATATATATATACTTTGGACCCAATCGGGCCAAACTATGGCAGCTGCAATTTCCCTATAGGCGCCTATCTATCCACATCTAAAACTCTATCGCAGGCAGAACTATATTCGTGTTCAATTCACATATTAATACTGTATTCATAGTATAATGTTGTGCACATATACATAGTCTTATATAACTATGAATTCTATGGTGCATAATCAGATATATGCACATTTCACTTGCCAAGTTATACATTTGGCTTATTCAAATCTGTATGACTATATAATTTGCATCATAACATATAGGCATGACATATAATCATCATATCATATACTTGATCATGTTCTCATTAAGCATTTCACATGTTTATGGTCATGCTAATTCATCTTCTATCTCATAAGGCAATTACATGCTCATATACTCATATACATAGTCATAAATGTACATACCTGTGGGTACATTCGCATATAGTTGATTTATTCTTATGAGCATGTTTCCAACACATATATATACCTTTATCATCATTCAAGTCATGTGCCATACAACATATCAACATGTTTTCATATGGGCACATACACATGCCAAGGTCATACTATTATAATCCCTATTTTATAGCATAGGTACATGTCAATATGTGCACTTTTATGTCATAGGATTTACATGTGTATATATATCAATTTGGCATATGACCATCATGCACAAGACTAATCACATGTATAGGTTAGATATTTCATCACTAGTCTTTATTCATATACACAATTGAATGCATCTGTATTCATATAAATCCTTCATTGATAGTCATATTACATGCCTTATTCAATTAACTTTACTATCACATAAGTAACTATCTTTCTCAATCAATTTAAAATCATATTATCAAGTGTAGCAACATTCTGCACATAATTGTAATTTCTGTTACATTGAACAGTCTAGAAACAAGTCCGGATTCAACCCTAGATTACATGTACTTAGAGACAGATTTAAGCTTAGGTTTCTCCATATGATATATAGGTATGAAAGTCTATTTTTCAATGCACAAAGAATCATTCAATTTGCTGTTCTATAGCTCAACTTATGAGCAAAACATTCCAGACAGGTCATTCAGTCATGAAGGGGAGTTCGACTAGTGAAGAGCTTCACGAGTGAAGCAAATAAGGCAAATCTCACGACTCGTGAAGGAGTTCACGAGTGGAGAAGAAAGGATATACATCACGACTCGTGAAGGAGCTCACGAGTCGGTCTATAATTCACGACTCGAACTAAAATTTACGAGTGAAAACCAATGATCCCATAAACAGATGCACGACTCGTGAAGAGCTTCATGAGTCGGACAATAGTTCACGACTCGTGAAGGACTTCATGACTCGGCAAGGATACAAACTGTTCACCAAATTCACTTCGATAAAAACCCGTAAAAATGCAATCTTAATTTCTGTCAATCATAACAATTTCCAGCAACTATTTTCCACATGCAATATGATCAGCCTAATTCCCATACCTTGGCTGACAAAACCTATATCTTCAACCTCTAGCAATATCCTTTCCCTTGCTCCTTCTTCCTTCCTCTTCTCCTTCACAAATACCATCACCATCATCATATATTTCCAGCATATTTACATTATTCTCTGTCAAAATGAAAGAAGAAGAAGATGATGATGAAGGGTTTAATCAACAGTTTAATTACCTTAAGTTTAATACCTTGTACTCTTGATTAATCAACAAACATCATCCTTAAATTGTTTGAGATAAATCAATGGAAATCAAAAGGAAGAAGAAGATAATTTTCTGGTTTTCTCTCTTCAATTGCCGATCTCACTCAACTACAAGACACCTCAAATTTCCACTAACTCATGCCTTTTATACCAACATAAAAATCCCCTCTTTAGTCCCTTGAAAATTTGTATGTCAAACTTTAACCTCTCCAATTAATTCCTTTCAAATATTAGCCTATCAATTTAATCATTCCTTTTAATTAACCTATAATTAAATGCTTTTATTCCCAATTGGCCACTAATATGCCATAATTACAAATTAACCCCAAATTAATATCTTTTACTTCAATTATATCCTCAATTAATATTAAACCATTCTCTTTTATTTTATTTCCATGCAATTAACATAATAGCATGATAATTTATCCCCTTAACTTAATCATAAAAATATGCAAATTAAATTAGGGTCATGTTAGGGTTTTACAACCAATGCCAAGGAACAACCTTTTACGCCACTCCCTCTATTCTCACACACACAATTGCACCGTCAGCTTAAAATCGAGATTGCTTGCTCACTTTTAAGGTATTGTGTAATGGCTATAGTTTGAAGCTACAAAACCTTATTTTGTACTTCTTTAGGTTGCTATTACTACCCAATAACACAAGAGAATGAGAAACAATCCTTTCTCCTTGTGAAAATTGGACCAAAAGAATTAAGAGAGAGAGAGATGAAGTTCACGCCAAAATGCAAATGGTGGCTAGCTTTTTGTTTTCACGCCAAAAGCAAAAATATCTCTTTAGGGTTTTATTTCCTTTAATATATATCCCTTTATTTTCTTAAGTGATCAAGCTAAAATATACTACCTTAAGATAATTAATTTTAGCCTTTATCACTTATTTAAAATAAGAAATATATATTGATTAAAACACCTTAAGATAATACATTTAATCTAAGATAATCCTTTTTGATTTAATCTAAGATAAATGTAAGACATATTAATCAAATAAATCACTTAATAAAAGAATCAATCATGTGCCGAAATTCCATTGATATTATATTGGAATTTCGGCCACACCATCTAATTATCAAGTGAATTAATTTAATTAAAATCCCTTAGGCTTTAATACTCAATTAATTAAATTAACACAAGATAATTAATTAATTGAAATTAAACCTTGTGGGCTGAATTTCTCTCTCTCATGGACCAAAGCCCAATACCAATTTTATAACCCATTACACACATTAATTTGACTTTAATTAAAAGCCCAAATTAATGCTCAATACTTTAATTAAATATTTTAAGCCCAATGCTTTGTGTGCGATCCTATAGGTCCATTTAATGTTGGCAATGAATTAATAAATTAATTCAAAGGCTATATATATTATCTAGCAAGATATTATAGCATTCCAAATTAAATGAAAATGCATATGGCATTTAGTGACCTAATGCAATTTTGCATAGTCGCTTACCCATAAATACCAGAATTAATATAAGGCATGGAACTAGTCATCCTTATATATTTTAATTCCTTTCTTGATATTCCAGTGACACTGAATTCTCAAATAAATAATGATTACTCATTATTTCATCTCGGTATGGCCATACACTTCTCAGTTCACTGATCAAGTGGCCGGTGATATTTTTCTCTCTTATTAAGAGGGGTAATCCCTTCACTTCTCTCATGCTCTTTAACATGAATCAATGCATACCTAATCATACCCATACTTGTCACTCTGTTACGAGTACGTTAGGTGTATGTTAAAGTACACAGTAATTTATAAAGAGTTTCATAGAGATTTCAGGTCTAAGAACTCCGATACAAAACTTGCATATGAGCAACACTTATGACTTGTACCATGTAGTGTTCTTATGAGCGGATCGTATCCAGATACCATGTTCTTTAACATGTATCTATGATCTCTGATTGACACTCTTATCCTAATGATCCGTAAGATAGAACTCATAATATCAGAGAGAGCATACTAGTCTTAATTCATTGTTATTCCCATAGCAATGACTGACTAGGGATATTTAGAATGATGTCTCATTTGTTTCAAGGTCTTACAACCATGTGCCTCACACATGATAACTTAAACTGAAACAATATTCTTGGATAGTTCTATCAATTGATATGCATAGGAATACAATGGATAAAACATATGCCTCATTTTATTAATTCAAAGTGTTTTATTACAATGCATTGGGGCTAGGGCTTACACTAACAACAAGTTGGTAGTAGTTCATAGGTTGCGAGGATGTAGCTCCAATCAAATGTTCTTTAGTTCATTCATTTAAGCCATCTTCAAATTGCTGTCATCTAAAAACTTTAGTTAAAATCAGTTCCTAAGCATACTTATTAAAATTGCTAAACTCTTTTTCACATTCAGCCACTATCATAATCCTTTGCTTTAAATTCAAAAACTGCCTCAACTTTGCTTCTTTGTAGGCTTTAGTAACATACTTTTTTTTAAACTCTTCTTCAGAGAACTCCTAAGTGAGTTAGTTAGGTAATTATGTAATGCGAAACCCAAGTATACAATTATAACCTGAACCCCAAATCAATTGAATATTCATAAACTAAACTTACAATATGATTCAATGAAGTTTAAACCCTAATTCCAAAGGATATTAAGACCTAAAACTGAATAAATAAGAATACAACTACACAAGTAAAACTTGAATAACCCAATTCTTGAAACAACTCAAAGTAAGAACACTTACCTTTAAAATTCAATTTATGCATGAAGAATTCATTCAATAATTAGCCCTCCCTTGTTACAACAATAATAATGTCTTTTATATGCATAAAATTGACCTAAAGTGATTAGATAAGTGGGATGGATTCCTTATTAAAATAGAAGTGGGAATTTAGCCTTTTTCTTACCTAGAATTGGAGAACTTAAAACCAAATGAGTGGGATGCCTCTAATAATGTCAGGCCCATTCCAAAAGTCCTAAAATTAATCATACTTTGATAAATAAAGTCTTACATAAGGCCCAAATTAAGCCCAACTCAAAACATCCCCATAGCTTAAGTATTGCACATGCAATGCACATGCTATGTGTCATATGATGTGCACATGCATATGGCACATGCTTAGCACATGACTTGCATATGTTTGGCACATGTTAAGGTCACATGTCAAGGCATATGACATGACATATGACTTGCACATGCCAATTTGTTTCTTCATGAAATTCGACCTATGATTCTTCTTTATGTCCATTCGACCTCACTCTCTCTTGAATGCCCATAGCTTTATTCTCTTTATAAACTTGCCATTATGCTTGATCGCATGATTAATTTTAGAGCTTTTAGAGTAGACCTCACTTTCTTAGAGGCAGCCCACTCATTTGGTTTTAAGCTTTCCAATTCTAGGTAGGAAAAAGGCTAAAGTCCCACTTCCATTTTAATAAGGAATTTGGCCCATTTATCCCAATTACTTTAGGTTAATTTATATATATAAAAGACATTATTATTACTATAACAAGGGACGGCTGATTATTGAATCAATTCTTCATGCGAGAATTGAATATTCAAGGTAAGTGTTTTTGCTTTGAGTTGTTTTAAGAATTGTATTATTCAAGTTTTACTTGTGCATTTCTATTTTTCTTTATTTTGCTTTAGGTCTTAATATCCTTTGGAGTTAGGGTTTAAAGTTTACTAAAATTAGATTGTAAGTTTAGTTTATGAAAATTCAATTGATTTGGGGTTCGAGTTATAATTGTATCCTTGGATTCCACATCATTTGGTATCAAAGCTTGGATTGGGATAAATTCTTATTTATCTTGTGTTAATTTGTTTTTATATTCTTTAGTTTCATTAGAATTAAAATTTTGGAATTATCTTATTCTTATCAATTTTATGTTCTTCTTTGTTCCCAAATCTGTTCTTTTGTGTTCTTCTTTGTTCCTACATCTAAGCTTGTGTTATTTGATGTTTTAATTATAACAAAAAAAAAAATCATTGGTATTGTTCATCCAAATTACTGTTAACAATACTGCTCATCTGAATTAAAAATATATTGCAAATAAGTGTTTCAATTTGGAATTACCTATAATTGGTGTGAACAAATAGGATTATAATTCTTTAGGTAGAGTTTATCCTTATCTTATCTTGTCTTAATTTAGACATATTGTTATCATTGATTTAAGACAAGTGTGTCCTCATTTATCATTTTTTTCTTAACCTAGATAAATATGTCTTTTTTTCTTGTCTTAATTTGAATTGTATATTCAGACATCATACATATATCTTCATCTTGAAAGTTTATTTCAAGTTTCTTCATTTTTTGGTATTTTGTTTCTAGTATTAAACCTATCTACTTTGTTAAGTATTTAGCATTGCACTCATTGTTTTTATTTGCTGCCTGTGAATCATTTTGACTTGAGCAAATGAGGACAACAAGCTTGAGTGGAAAAAGGGTTAAGAGTGTGAGTTTAAATGAGAATAAAAGCCAATTTTGAGTGAAACACGAGTGATTTGTGAGGATGTCCTATTGCAAGTCAAAGCAATATTCAAATAAAGAAGAATGGAATGGGTTAAAGGAAGACATAAAGTGTGTGATGCAAGACCTTAATGATTTGGAATTGTAGTTGAAATAACTTTTCAAACAACTAAGTAGAATGTGTAAGCAAAAAGAGAAGAGAAATGAAGAGGAAGTAATCATGGAAGAAATAATTTGTGAAGCTAAAGGGAACGCTATAGATTTATTTAATGGTGATGTTGTGAGTGATGAAGAAATAATTGAATGTAAAGATATTGTTGATTGTTTGAGTGAAAATGAAAAAGATTGTTTGATTGTGATGGAAGATCAACAAGTTCCAGTTGCTCTTCTATTGCTTAAGGAGGTTAAATTGCATATGGAAAATGAAGGAGATCATAATCATATTCCCAAGGATGTATTAAAGACCAACCATATTTTTCCTAGTTTCTTAGTTAAATTACAAGAACATGATGAGTTCTTTTCTGAAGAAGCATTCATATTATTTCCACCTATCCAGAAGATCATTTATGAAGATAAATGTATTCCTCAAGTCTCAATTCCTAACTTGAACAAGATGAAGATTCGATGATGAATCTTTTCTAAAGAGGGAGGGGATGATATGAGCATGATCAAGCATAATGGCAAGTTCATGAGGAGAAAGAAGCTATGGGTATTCAAAAGAGAGTGAGGCCGAATGGACATGAAGAAGACTCATAGGCCAAATTTTGAAGTCCCAATATGCATGATAAATTTGATATGTGCAAGTCATGTGACACTTGACATGTGACTATAACATATGCCAAGCATGTGCCTCGACATATGCTGGACATATGTAATGTCATGTGCCATATGCATGTGCACATTATGTGAGCTAGGGCATGTGTAATGTATGAACTAATTATAGGATCAAAGGGCTTATTTTATTATGTTGGGCTTGTTTGATGCAAAACCCTAAGGCTAAAGAACCCAAAACTCCTTGAAAATACACGTTGATGGCAAAGACAAAGTAGATAAACACCCTCCCTACTGAACACCCAAACAATAAGTGATTGGAAATACAAATAATTGGGATAATAAATAAGATCACAATGCCACAATGAAAATAATTGATAAGTAGTCAAATTCTTTATGTAATAGAAAAGAAAAGCAAGCAAATTGACAATTCCCTCTAAAGAATTCGACCAAGCCAAGAAAGAGAAACCTCTCAATGTTTAATTCATCAAAATATGAAATTTACAACTTATAATAGTCTATTTATAGCCTCCAAACCCTAAAGAAAAAACCCTAATTAACTCTTTAAACCAAAAAAAAAAGTACTAATAAGGCCTTAAACAAGATGTGGCTGAATTTCTTTGGGCTCTTACAAGGAAAAACAAGCCCATTCAAATAAAATAACTTAACACAAAAAAAAGCCTAATAACTAAAAAATAATGGCCTAAATCTAAGCCCAAACTAAAGCTAATTGATTAACCCAACTAAACAAAACACTAACTAATAAGAAGGCCTACATGCCTAGCCCATCTCCCTTACAACTTAAGTGAATCATGTGACTTTTAAATGAGGCATATGACTTGTACATTTGAAGCTCAAAGTTATATACATCCAAAATGACTTAAGTTGGCCCAATCCCTTCATTGCTTCCAATAGGCTAAGTACTTTATGTTTGTCTTCAAGTTCTCCATAACATTTCTCAAAGGCTTCTTCATGAAGTTCTTGTGTAACAAAGCTTTGAACATAAGATGACATTGCCATCTTAAGCTTCTAAGCATGCCTCCTTGTAATTGGACCACTAGGCATCATTAATGGATCTTGGGTTGATGTCTTTGATGGTGAATCTGTATCATTTTTCCCTCCTCACAAAGATTTGTCCTTAAATCAGAATCCATATCCAAAGGAGAAAGATCAAAAACATTAAAAGTAGCAAAAATAGCATACTCACCAGGCAAGTCTATCTTGTAAGAATTATCATTGATGCAATCTAAGACTTGAAAAGGGTCATCTCCACGTGCATCCAATTTGTTCTTCCTTTGGTTTATAAACCTTTCATTGATAAAATGCACCCAAACCCAATCTTCAGGGTTGAATACCACTTGTCTCCTTCCTTTATTTGCTCTTTTAGCATACTTCTAGTTCTTCTTCTCAATGTTAGCTCTTGATTTCTCATGCAAAGTCTTTACTAATTATACCTTCCTATTACCATCCAAACTTGAAATTTCATGTAAAGGCAATGGACAAAGAGCAAGCACAGTTATTGGGTTAAAACCATAAACAAGCTCAAAAGGTGAAATACCAGTAGAAGAATGAATACTTTTATTATAAGTAAATTCAATGAAAGGTAAACAATCCTCCCATGTTTTGAGATTCTTAGCCACTATAGTACGAAGTAAAGTTCCCAAGGTTCTGTTCACCACTAATGTTTGGCCATCTATTTATGGGTGACAAGTAGTAGAAAACAACAACTTTTTAACCAACTTACCCCATAGAATACGCCAAAAGTGTGAAAGGAACTTTGTATCCCTATCTGAAACAATAGTATGTGGAATACCATGCAAACACACTACTTCTCTAAAGAATAGGTCTGCAATATTAACAGCATCATCACATTTATAACAAGCAATAAAGTGAGCCATCTTACTAAACTTATCTATCATAACAAAAAATGCTATGTCTGCCACATTGAGTTCTAGGCAATCCAAGTACAAAATCCATAGAAATGTCAGTCCAAAGAGAATAAGGTATATGCAAAGGCATATACAAACCATGAGGCATAGTTTGCATACATGTAACACATGAATTACACACTTTTTCCACATCCCTACACATATAATGCCAATAAAAATGCTCATTTAATATGTCATAAGTCTTATGCACCTCAAAATGTCCCATCAAACCCCCACAATGAGACTCTAATATAAGCAAATCACGCATAGATCACTTAGGCAATCAAAGCTTGCTGCCTTTAAACAAAATTTCATCATGCCTATAAAAATTATCAAAAGTTTGATGCTCACATGCTGCATACACATTACCAAAATCAAGAACACCAACATATAGCTCCTTAACATGGTCAAAACAAAGCAACTTAGAGCTAAGTGTAGAAATTAAAGTACATCTCATTGACAATGCATCAGCAACAATGTTATATTTTTCATGCTTGTATTGAATAACATAAGGAAACTGTTTAATAAATTTAACCCATTATATACCTTTTGTTCAACTTACCTTGTCCCTTCAACTATTTAAGGGTCTCATGATCAGTGTGAATGAAAAACTCCTTAGGAAAGAGGTAGTGCTACCATACATCTAAGGCTTTGACTAAGGCATATAACTCCTTATCATAGGTTGAATAGTTGAGTTACGATCCATTGAGCTTCTCACTGAAATAGGCGATTGGCTTCTTTTCTTCCATCAAAACTACCCTAATACCTACACCAGAAGCATCACACTCTATTTCAAATGTTTTATCAAAGTTAGGCAAAGATAAAATAGGAGCAGAACACAACTTCCCTTTCAAAGTTTCAAATGCCTTTTGTTGTGCTTCTCCCCTTTTGAACCCAACTTTCTTTTTGATAATTTTTATATGTGGTGCAGCAATGGAAGAGATATCCTGCACAAAATGCCTATAAAAGCTTGCCAAGCCATGGAAGCTTCTCACATCCAAAGTTTTTTTAGGCATAATCCATTCCTTAATTGCTTTCACTTTCTCTTCATCCACTTCAATACCCTGTGTAGTCACCAACCAAGAAACAAAAGTCTATCTATACAAAATGTGCATTTCTTAAGTTTAGCATACAACTTTTTAGACCTTAAAGCTTATAAAACTAACTTAACATGCTCAATATGCTCTTCATAAGACTTGCTATAAATGAGAATATCATCAAAGTATACAACAACAAACTGATACAAGCATAGGGGGCAAGTCATGATGATTTCATCAATCAACATCGTAAGCTTAAAATGGAAAAATTGTAAAATTCTAAAGTGAAGATAAAGGAAGCCTTCTGGGTTTAAAGTAGCCTATATAAAGATTTAAGCCTTGGAAAAACATGTGCAAGTCATGTGCGAAGCATGTGCAGGGTATGTGCAAGTGGAAGACATGTGCATATCATGTGATATTTGTATAATAGGGCTTCTACATTCATAGTTAATTAGTTTGGGCTTATTAATTAGGCATTTATTTAAGTGAGATATGTGACTTCATTAAAACTCATGTGACTTAAGTAGCTTAATTAAGGCTTATTTTCTTAAATAAGACACTTGGGCCTATCTAAAACAAGTCCATTCGTCACTTTACTTTAGTTGGGTTATAAGTAGTTGTTTTAGCCTATTTTAAAAAGGATTTGGTCATTTAAACCTATTGGGCTTATGTATACCCATCCATCTAGGGTTTAGGACTATTTAAGAGTATAAATACTCTCTTTTAGCTATGTAAAAGGGAGGTTGGTTAATGAAAATGAGTTGAGAGATTTCTCTTCAAGAAAGCATTGTTCTTTCTTTTCTATTGCATTAAGAAGTATATTAACTTATCAATTATTTTGATTATGGCATTTTTCTATTTTTATTTTTTCAAGTACTTGTGTTTCCATTGACTTGTTGGTTGGGGGTTTAATAAGGAGGGATTTTATCTAGTTTAGCTTTGCCATCAAAGTGTATGTTCAAGGGATTTTCGGCTCTTTAGCCTTGGGGTTCTGCTTCACAAACATTCCTAAATATGCATGCAATACATGGTTTATAAGCCATATAAAAGTGCTTTAGTTTTTAAAGCAATTTTCCATTCATCACTAGGTTTCATTTTAATTTGATGATATCCACTCATTAAGTCAATTTTAGTAAAATACATAGCACCACGTAATTCATCCAACATATCACCTAGCCTAGGAATGGAATGTCTATATTTTACAGTTATTTTGTTGACTGCACAACAATCAACATACATTCTCCATGTTCCATTCTTTTTTAGATACCAAGAGAATAGACACTACACATGGACTCATGCTTTCTCTCACCAATCCCTTCCCTATGAGTTCTTTAACTTGCCTTTGCATCTATTTAGTTTTCATAGGATTGTTTTTATAGGCTGGTCTATTGGGAATGGTAGATCCTAGCATAAAATTAATCAGATGTTATATCCTTCTCAAAGGTGGTAATCCATCTGGCATCTCATTAGGAAAGACATCAGCATACTCCTGTAACATAGAAACAAAACTAGGAGGCAAAGAATCAAGATTAAGGTTAGTATCAAAAAATAAAACTTCCTTATAGATTACAAGGGCGTCTTAGAGCTAAAGCACTTTGAACCTCTCTTGTTCTCACATAAAATTTTTTTTCTACCACCCCCTTGTTTATTTTCACTCACTAATGGGCCATTTATTTGTTTTGTTTCTTTTCTGGCCTCTTTTTCCTTTTTCCTTTCTTTTTCTTTCTCACTCACCCTTTGGCCCAAAACCTCTCTCCCCTTTTCTCTTTTGGCAGAAGCCTTTTTCTTTCTTTCAAATATTTTCTTTTAATTTTCATAAATCTCTTGAGTAGATAATTAGGCTAAAAAAACCTTTTTACCTTTATAAGAAAAAGAAAATCTATTAGTGTACCCATTATGAAAAACTTGTCTATCAAACTGCCAAGGCCTCCCTAAAAGCAAATGGCTTGTCTGCATAGGTATAACATCACATAAAACTTCATCCTTGTACCATCCAATAGAAAATAGTACTCTAACCTGGCGTGTCACCTTAACCTCTCCACTTTCATTTAAACATTGGAATCGATAAGAAATAGGATGTTTTTTCACATGCCAAGTTAAACTTCTCAACCATCCTCACACTAGCTAGATTTGTGCAACTCTCCTTATCAATAATGATCATGCACACTCTCCCATTAACTAAACATTTAGTGTGAAATATGTTCTCTCTTTGTTCTAGGCTTTCTTCCTTAAAATTCAAATTTAAAGCTCTCCTAGCAGCTAAAGATTTCCCGCTTTCAGCAACTAATAACTCTCCCTCACTATCATAATCACTACAATCTTCTAAAGGAGGCATTTCATTATCACTATGTTTTCATTTAGAAGTAATTTCCCCATCATCCCTAGATATTATTACCCTTTAATTAGGACATTCACATGTCATTGATAAGTGTGAAATATATATAACTTTTAATATGTTTTTAGTTAAATTATTTAGTTGTTTTCGTTTTATTTATGTTAATTTAGAGTTAATTTGTAATATTTATGATTTTAAGGTTAATTCTGTGTTTTGGTTGATTTTCAGGGTTAATTTGACATAAAAGGGCTTAAAGTATAAAAAGTGCAAAGTTTTGGGCCGAAAGTGAAAATTTAAAGAAATTAAGCAAGAAAACGAGCAGTCAGTCCAGAAGCTTGATGCATGACCACGTGAAGCATTGTAGAAGTTCACACGTGGTCACGTGAAGTTATAATGGTTTAAGGGACGTGGCCATGTGAAGAGAAAATGAAGAAAACTAAGTGAAGGGACGTGGGCACGTGAAGAGCTAAAGAAGGAAAGAATGAAATCCACGTGACTACGTGGATTCACTGTGAGTGACCACACGTGGTCACGTGTGAAAGGGAAGACATCATACACGTGGTCACGTGCAGAAATACACAGGGAGGAGCCATGGCCACGCGATCTGATTCTCCAATTGCGCGAAGGATTTTTGACTTCCTGTTTTGAGCAGAATTCACTTCCTATTTGGTTTCTGCAGTTTTGGAAGAAATCTACCACGTTTTTACCTATAAATAGCAGTCCAAAACACAGAAGAAAGGGGGATCGAATTAGTCAATCTTTGAGATTAATCCTTAGAATTAAGCTTTATTATTCTTAGTTTATTTTACGTTCTTATTATTCACTGTTTTTTTCTTCAACTTTTGTTTTTAGTTTTAACTATGTTTTGTGAGTAGTTTCTTTAACTTTTGCTAAAGGATACTTGAATCCTTGACTTGTATTGTTATGACTTGAGTTTGTTCTTCAATTTAATACAAGTTTGATTCTTTCTTGGTTCTTAAACTTAGTCTTGTTTCCATTCAATTTTAAGTTAATTATTAACGTGATTAAGCATCGGTTAATTAATTGGTTTAAGTTGATTAATGACTTGCATGTTCTTAGGTTAATTTAGTTGAATTAATACATGTTGATATTCTGAATAAGTTATGATTATGTGTTAATTTGATTAAATTGAGATTAAGAAAGGTGTAATCAAGAATAGTTGGAAATTAAAGCTCTTGAGAAAGGTTTTAATAGACATTTAGGGGATTAATTCAGAATTTTATGCTAAGTATTGGATTGTTCTGAATAAGGGAGTTTAATACTTGGAATGATAATCTTGAATAAAGTTATCTGGGTTTATTAAACTGAATTCTTCATAATCACTTGTATGTTTTCTTTTAATTAAGTCATAGCAATATTGGTTAAGGTGGATAGTCCTTTAGTGAAAGTTATTTTTATCATTGATTTTTAACTCATTCAATTTACTTGCTTCCAAAAGATCTCTTATTTACTTTAGACTTTTCAATTGTTTTAACTTAGTTTTCAAATCATCACAACTTTGGGATTTCTTATCTCTCTTTGCACACAAAATTGTTTTTGAAATTGAAATAGCACATACAAGCACAAGTTTCCCTTGGGTTCGATATTTTGGGTCATAATCTTATTTTTCTATATTACTAGCCGATCTAGTACACTTGCTAGACACCGGTCAGTATCATCTTAACCATTCTTAATTATGAGATAAAAAATATTGATGAAATTCACTTTTATTGCCTCCATTTTTTTATAATTTGCATTTGGGAACGGCTCTTCGGGTTTTAGACTTGATTGCTTGTTATGAAGTGGAAATGGAACTTTAATGGTTCTGAATTTTTTTTTGTGGAAGCAAGAGCAGAAAATAACTGAAGATTTTCATAGATATGCTGCACAAGTGTTTCAGGTTTTTAATATTTATGTATGCTATTATTCAAATTATGTTTTCTACTGTTATTTCAAATGTTCTACAAATTCTTCGTGTGAGTAAAGTTTGCTTAGACAGTTTTCCTACACTTTAGTGCTAAATTAACAATTTTAATAGGTTTGCAAGTTTGCTTTCTCTCTTCTTTTTTTTAAGGTGCTGCATCACACTATTTTTTTGTACTATATAGTGATGTAATGATGTAATTCAATGATGTAATGGATCTGATAAGTGGAGGGAAACATTTTTCTTTTGGCATTTCTTTATGTTGTTTTATAAAAAATAGCGATAGAAATTTCCATCTTTGTATACCAAGTATAAACGAAAGAAGCCATGGAATTTTGTTATTTTAGCGACAGATTGTTTCCATTGCACATTAGCAGAGGCAAAAAAGGAAGAAGCCTACCACTTATGATTCTATGTCTTGCAAATGATTGCATTGGCATCTCTTTAAATGATTACAGGTCTATACTGTTGGTCCTGAGCATGCACGGGCTGAGGCAAGGAAGTCTCCTATAATTGATGGCATTGTTATGAGAAACCCTGATGGCGAGGAGCACTACAAGAAAATTTAAAAATAGCAACGAAAAAATAGCAACGGAAAAATTTACGAAATTGCATTTCTGTTGCTATTTAGCAACGAAAAATAATTTCCGTTGCTAAAATTGATTAAACATTCTAAATTTAGCAACAGAATTATTTTCGTTGCTAAAAGTGGAGGGAATTTTTAGCGCCAAAATTTAGCAACGAAAATTAGTAACGGATTTGTATACCGTTGCTAAATAAGGCACCAATGGATGGCGAAAAAATTTTGGAATGAAAAATAGCAACGGAAATCATTTTTCATTGCTAATTTAGCAACGGAATTAAATTTCCGTTGCTATATTAGCAACGAAAAGTAATTCGGTTGCTAAATTATATAGGTTAAAAAATTTGTTTCCAAAATAGCAACGGAATTTAGTTTCGGTTGCTAAAATAGCAACCGAATTGAAATTTCGTTGCTAAATTAGCAACCGAAATACAATTCCATTGCTATTTTTCATTTTCAATGAAAAATAGCAATGGAATTAGATTTTTGTTGGTAATTTTCATTTCAATTAAATAGCAACGGAAATGAAATTCCATTGCTAATTTTTATTTTCAAAAAAATCCTAATTTTTTAATTATTTACATAATTGCCATTGCTTATAAATACCCCATATTAGAACCCTAAATCTTCTCCTTCTCGTTTTTTTCTGCATTTCTCACTCCCTCTTGCAAGCCATCTCGCCATTCTTCCCCATTTCTCTTTTTTTTTTTTCCTTTTATATACGTCAACTCATCAATTATCTTTATTGTTAGGTATATATCGACTTTTTTTTTAATTTTTAATTCTTCTTACGTTACTGATTTCTAAATAGAATAGCTTTTCTATAACCTACTAACTAATCTAATAGCTTTAGCATTTGGAGCTTGAAATGGAATTTAGGTTAATATTTATTGTTCAATTAAACAAATATTATAAAGAAAATACCTTATTGATGCTAATTAGCCTCACCAAGCATAAACTAATTATATCTTCTGTAATGAACATAACTTATAATAGATTATAAAAAGAATTATTTTATTGAAAATGTATATAAAAATTAATTTTTTAGTTTATAAAATAATTTATAACATATTTAGTTAGTATATATTAATTAAAAATAGAATATTGCAGTTCAATTTGGGCCTGTGTGTTGGGCCAAGGTTACAATAGCTGAAGGAGCATTGAGTCACTTATTCATTATTTAGGGCTTTAATCGTCTTCAATTCTCGCCTATAAAATGTACAATTCAGATATGACTTCCGCCGTTCGGATTCTGGAGGAGAGGAAGGATAGAAATTCTCCCAGTTCCAGACAGAGGAGGTTTGTGATGGCGTGCTAGAATACGTCGAATTAGCTTGATAAGTTGTAGGATGTGCGGCGACGATTGGAGACAGAGTCGAGGCTTGAAGCGGAGAGGATGCGCGGCTGCTTAGAACTTGCTATTGTGGGAGTAGGAGGAGAAAATGCCGGCGGTGGAGGGGGCGGGTGAACAAAAGGGGATGGAGAAGGAAAGACAAGTGGCGGTATAGAATTGGTGGAGGAAGGCGGAGGATTTGGAGGGTGGAGGAAAACGGTAGGGGTTTGCTCAAAAACGGAAAGTGGTTCGCAGCAGCAAAATAGCAAAGGGCTGAACCAGTAACACGAAGTGAACGGCAATAATCGGTGTGAGCGGCAGCAAGGTGGTGGCGAGCGAAGACAGCTTCCTTGATGAGGCGGCGCCACTCCTTGCACCGCCTGACAATGTCCTCGTTGTCTAGCTTGGACGCTGTACAGCCCATCTAGAAAACAGAAACCAAAAGTATTTAAAAGACAAACAAACAGAGAAACCCTCTCAGCGAAAACCGATGCACTTGATGTTGCAATCATAAAGCATATGGTGTAGGGTTTCATTCTTGTTCTCATAAAGACTGCATTATTTTTCAACTCGGAAAACACAAACTAGTCTTCTTTTGTGTTCACTCTTCGAGAATTGGATTTTATTTCCTAGATGGACTGACACTCTCCTACTTTGGCTACTTTCTTCTTTGAGTTTGGCAAAAGAAGCAAAGGTGTGATGGACTTGTGAGATTTTGCTCTCATTATCAAGCAAAGGTGTGATAAACTTGTGGGATTTTGCTCCCATTATCAAGGTAATTAATTACCCATACTTCTGCTTCCTTGTATTTTTTTTATGCTACTTTCTCTTGACTTGTATTCATTTGCACAAATTTAGGTCTATTGTCCCTTGCCCTATACTTGCCACCAGTAATTGAGATAAATCTCCTTAGCTCTTAAGATGGAGAGGATCCTTGTCTTGTCGAGATCACAATGTACTCTTTATCATTACTTAAACAAACTTAAGTTCAAAAATGTAAGTTTTTCTAGCTTTATCTTTTGAGTAGATTTTTCCTTTATGCTATTAAGTATTTATCATTTATGTAAAATCCCAACTAGGTTGGTGCGGGATGTCTTGAGGTAATTGGTCATCATTTAAATTTTGAATTAGCCACTGCCATGAGAAAGACTTAGTTGTAGAGCTTAAAGGCCTTAGAGTGAGAAAAAAAAGGGTGGCAACTGGTGGTTAGACAACCATTTTCTTCATTGCTGTTTTGCATGAATATAAATTCTCATTCTTCTTCCCCATTACCACAGTTTGTTAGAACAAAGTCAACCACACTGAATGCTCTGGCTTATATTTTTGATGGTCTTCATTATGGTATATCATATTTTTTCATGGACTTGCGGACAGTAGCTGGATATTTAAGGTAAAATGCCCTACCTTTGAGTGTGATTTAAACTATTGATTGACCTAATTGGAAGCAACCAATTAGGTTTACTACTAACCTGTTATGTATACTTTATGTGTTGATGTTTAAATATTAAATATGATAATTTACAAGAGTAGCTAAGCTATTATAGTATTATAGATCATAGATCCTATAAAAAATATATATATTATAGATTATAGATAGTCTGGTGATCATATTATTTCAGCTCACTTATTAATCAGAATTTTCTTTAATTTTATTAAATGAAATTAAATTTAAATGAGAAAAAGACTGTTATTTCATTTTATCTTGTTATTTATGTAATCCATAAGATGTTAACTATAAAGATCTAGTCTAATATCAAATTAAGCAATATACAACCACTGAACTTGTTGACTTTTTTTCATTCATTGTTATGTCTCCCTAAATTTCTCATTTGGAAATTGTAGGATCCAAGAGAAACTTTATAGTGAACATGGAGAAAATGAAAGCATTAAGAAACTTTATGGTGATATACATAAACTAGAGGAAGAGAAAGGATATAGTTACTACAAAATGGGGGAATCATGCACTGAACTCCAGTTCGCTCTAGCGTTGATGTGTGGTTTTTGATGCCTACTCTTAATTTATTTCTGATGACCTAAATCTGGTAGACCCCATGTATGAGTGGGCCAGCAGTTGGAGGACAAATTAAGCTAAATAAAAAAGTTTTGGATGCAAATCCACTTCTTTTCATATAGTTCAGGTCGAAAATACCTTTTATTATTCTGCTACTTGTCATTTTATTCAACCAAAAAGAGAAAAGACAAATATATCTTATCATTCTCATATCTATTCTTCTTTGCTTATTTGGTTTTGATGATATGGAATTGTTAGGAATTGGGGTCCAAACAAAATCAAAGCTTTGTTTCTAATGTAGGTGGAACTGGAAAGAGTGAATGGAAAGCTATGTACTTTGTTCTCACCAAAAGTTTATTTCTGCAGCTTTAATTCATTGCTGTTTTAGGCTGGCTGGGCACTTCAATTTACGTTTTGTTTCTTGGACCTTTTTGTCTCGGAAAAATTGTTGCACTATAAGATAAGATATTTTGATAGAACTAGTAATTCATTCTTATCTTAAAAAAAATAATTCTACATTAAAGAAACAATTCATTATTATCTTAAAAAAATAATTCTACATTAAAGAAAAAATACATCTTTTTTTTATAATATTAAGGTATTCTAATCATTTTTGGTCTTTATGATATTCACACATGGAATCTTATTCATTAGTAAATGATATGTAAGACATGATGTGATTTATATATGTATATAGTAATAAATGATTTTTATATGTACTAACCTGAAATGTCATTCATCTTAGTTTGTTTAATTCTATTAGAGTTGACTAAAATAGGTGTGCGTGTGTATTAACAAATTAGTTATTTTAGCTTAAAATGAAAGCTTTGTATATTGTTATCAGATTATGCAGGGCAAAGCTACTCGAGGCTGTAGAATAATCTGATGCTTCCACCAATGTCGAAGGGTATTTCTTTCTCTTCTTCAATTTTCACCACTCTGTAACTAATTATTGCTATCATTCACACAAGGAGAATTCAGTTGCTATTCTAGCTAGATTTCATATTAATGTGATATCAATTCCCTTAATTAGCAAGTGATTTATGACTGTTAATTAACCTCTTTGTTAATGATATTGGCTATCGGCCTCCTTATGTCATATTGTTGAGTCATTATAGATATATATATTAAGCAGTTGAGTTAACATTTGATTAGATATATGCAACAAGTAATTAGCCTGATGAAATAATGGTTTTCTGATATTTAAAACTATAATAATGTTCAACGACGGACAAACCGTCATTAATTTTTTTACTTATGAGTGAATTTAACAATTAAAATTTAATTCCGTTGCTAAAAATAGCAATGGATTACATTTAGCAAACGGAAATCAATATCCGTTGCTAAATTTGTCCAAGTAACCGAATCTTGCGGGTGTTGAATTTAGCAACGGAACTTGTTCGCTACGAATTAGCAACCGAAATTTCCGTTGTAATTTTTTATTAGCAATGAAAAATTGACTTTTTTCGTTGCTAATTTTCCGTTGCTAAATTGCAATTTTCTTATTAGTGGAGGTAATGTGGCTGAACCTGTCCATTTTACTACATCTGAGGTGTATTTTTTTGTGTCATTTATTTATTTATATGCTAGACACATCCGTACGTTGACTGCACTGTTCCGGCTACCGGATTCATTTGTTATAATGTAGTTTTTTGTTTCTTAAAATTTTTAAATATATATTTTTTAATATTTATGATTCTGGTGCTATTTGCATGCCTATGGGATTTAGAGGCTTGATAAAGCAGGGTATATCCTGCGTGTTGGTATGTGGCTCATCCAAGATGTACATGAAAAATCCAAGTGTCCAACTGTTCACCAATGAACTCTTGCATATTTCGTTTTTAGCATAACAAATTTTGAACTAGTCAAGCCAAATGAACTATCATACAATTGTTCAAGCATAATCATCAGAATGTTGTGATGGTTTGCTGTGCTCATTTTAGTTGAGTCGCTTGTTTTTATGAAGAGTCAGTATAGCTGCTTATAGTTGCTAGAATGGAAGGATTATGTCAATGATTTTCATATTACTTAGTGAGGAACTAGGATTTGTAATTCCACCCATGTTCGGAGATATGTAGGAGGTGGGGGAAGAAATGTCTATATTTACAGGATTTTGTGTTGCCCATGGTTTTTTGTTGTAGTAAAATGTTTCATTATTTTTAATTGAGATTCTAAGAATAAAATCTAGGATTTGTAATTCCATCCATGTTCGGAGACCCTGTCAGTTATTATTTTATAATAATTTTCATTTATGTTTCATTTTCCAAATTATTCTTCTTGTCTTCAACATTCCTTTTCTTTATTGTACATGAAGCAAACCAACCTTTTAGAATACTGTTTCGTCTTGAAGCCAAAGTGAGCTTTTAGCTTTGTGGGGAACAGATTATGGAGGGTACTAACAAATTGTAAAAGCGAAAGATAGATCATAGGAACTAACAGATTTGCTCGCATTCTTTTGTTTCTATTCTTCAATAGATGGGAATAGCATCATCGCTTTTTACTTTAATGAACGAATGACATTCTATTAATATTTTTACATGGCTTTACCTGACATGCCTTGCCATTGGTGGTTAGAGCTTCCACGACGAAGCTCGGTTATGCGTGCCTGACAAATTGTAAAGTAATCTTTCTCGATCTTTAATGGCTTGCCGGTACACTTCTCAACAACGTTGCATCTAAATGATTATTGAATTTGTGATTAATTTTATAATAATAATAAATTTTTTTTATAAAAATTATTAAATTTTATAAATATATTTAATAAAATTATTAAAAATTACAAAAAAATTCAGCTGACATCATTTGAATACATTAAGTTAATATATCACGTGTTATATTATGTTAACTGATATGTCAGCTAAATTTTTTAGTATATTTTTTTTATTAAAAATTAATTAAAATAATTTTATAGTATATATTTATAAAGAAGTAATTTTTATAAAAAAAATTATTTTTAATTTAAAATTTATGATAAATTCAGTAATTATATGTGAAATTAATTCAAAATTTTAGGTACCAAAAGACATGTTTCTTCTGATAATATTGGTAGGATTAGTGAGCTTTTGTTAAAGTGGTTGAGATTGGGGTCTAAACTGTCCTGGTGATTGATCCCCATCATTACCAAGTTACGTGATCAAGTTCCTCTCTGCTATCTTTAGTTTCATTGTGACCGAATGGAAAATGACAGGCAATATAGCTGGTACTGATAATAAACAAAAATGATAAAGTATATGTGGTTGGGCATCTTTGTTTAGATCTTTTTTTTTTCTTAGATTATATAAAGGGGACGCCGAGTACAAGAATATATTAATGAATTTTTATAGTAAAAAAAATTATTAATATGGTCTTTAAATTTTTGTTTAATGATATTCATTTTACCCAAAAATTTGTTTCAAATCCACATTAGCATGACATTTTCAATTTACTATTATTTTATTAATTTAATCACAATAAGATAACTTTTCTTCATCAAATTTTATCTACAATAAATTTTTATTTTAATATTTTAAATTTTACATTAATCATATTGTTAACGGCCAAAAAATATAGAAAAAAAAAGATAAAATTTAGGATAAAGTGAAACAAATTTGTCACAAATTGTGAATAACATGTCAAGTTAGTTTAGATTTTAACTTTTAAGTCGATAAATTGTTGCAAAAATATAATTAGTGTTGTAAATAAATATAAAATAATAAATAGACAAGATAAAATTAAGATAGAAACAAAGAGTAAAAGGAGATATTATTCTTTTTTTTTTTATTTTATTGTGTGGATTCAATAATCCACAACTAGCATATTTACAGGAGCAAAGACGATAAATAAGTTAATAATAGAGTTTGACTAGGAATATAATATTAGTAGACTTAGAGTCTAGTTAGAAATAAAAGTAGTCATCCGCTGTCACTATGAACATGTTTCAATAAAAGCTTACTAGAAAAACTCTATAGAACAAAAACCTTAGTGAAGGAAAAAAAAAAAAAAAAACGTAAACAATAACTTGAATATATATTATAAGTTATCTCGTTAAAAACTTAAATTCAGTAGAAAAAATTTGTGCAAAGTGATTTTTCTTTCTCTTACAATAATATCGATACACAATTTTAAACTTGTACATGTAAAATTTCTTTATGCAATAATATAAAATTATTTTTTAAAAAATAAGTCACATATATTTTATTCTAGATATGTTAATCACATATTTTCTGGATATAGTAAAATATATTGTCTAGATATATTATGTCGTAAACTGAAAATAACAACCAGTACTTATTTTGTAACATTATATGTTGTACCTTTACAACATATATAAGTTCATTTTCACATTTTTCATTTTTTTAGATGGAGAATTTATAAAATTTAATAATATGATCATACATACAACAAATATATGACCAATGTATTTTCAAATTATATCATGAATAAGTTATCAAATTTTTAAATGGTTTCTTTAACCAATTTTATCGGTTTTTTCTTAATTATTAGCTACTTCTTGTAGTGAAAATTGATAATATAATAGTATTAATTATTATTTATTAAAAATACCATGTCTATAGCTATAATTCTATATTGTTTCATTCATTTTAGGGAATGAAAGAAATATAATAAAATAATTTCATGACATGTATACAATAAAATTGTATAATAGATATAACAAATAAATGCATTTAGTAATTTAATTTAAATATTTTTAAAAAATTACTTGAAAAATAAATGAAAAAATAAATTATTCAAATAAAACATATATGATTATACAAAAAATTAGAATCTTTAAAATAATATGTTATTTTAAATAACAACTTGAGAATTACTTTATAATGCGTGAATAACAATAATACATGTTCATAAAATATGTGTATTTAGTGACTTTATAATTATTGGGATACTCAATGGATGATAATTTATAAACATCTATTTAATTACTTTGTAAATAATAATTTTTCAATTAAATAGTGCTCAATTTTCTTAGTCAAGAAAAAAAATTGGTGGCATGATAAATCTTTTAGAAATTTTATATAATTTTATTATTAAATAGACAAATAGCATCAATTAGATACATATTAATATATTTCCAAATTAATAATTACGAAAAATTTAGTATATTAATTATAAAAAATATATCTTTTCATAATCTATGCTTATAATGAATGTTATAAAACAAATTATATTTTATGATTTCATTGTATATTGTATGAACATTATATGCATCTTATTGCATATTTTTTTTAATATTTAAACTATATGTTCAAAATTAAATTGAATGCAATTAATATATGTATTGTTCAACATATTTAATTTTAAGATCCTCACTATGTTGAAAATATCAATATGATAATTTTTATGTAAAAATGTTGTTGACAACTTTATCTTTTTTTTTTCCTTTTAATGATATAACATATTGAGATCTCTTGTTGATTTCAAGTACCTGAACTATTTCTGAGGTTTTAAAATTAGTTATGTCATGGATCTTTTTAGGAGCACATGCCTCCATAATATGACAATTTGGATTTATTTGTTCATTGATGTTTCAAATATTTTATTTTTATTTGAAACACTACAAGAAAAATGCAATTCAACAAAGGAAAATAGCAACGAAAATTTGACATTTTCCGTTACTAATTTGGCAGTTGCTATTTTTTAGCAACAAAGTTTAATTTCCATTGTTAAATTTAGCAACGGAAAATGAAATCCATTGCTAAATTCAACCAAGTCAAGTTTCGGTAAATTGATCAATTTTAGCAATGAAAAATTATTTCGTTGCTAAAATTAGCAACGGAAATTATCGCGTTGCTAATTTTAGCAACAAAATCATTGTTTCCATTGCCAATTTTAGCAACGGAAATCTCAAATCCGTTGCTAATTTTAATAATGGAAACATAATTTTCTTTGCTAATTTTAGCAACGAAAACTTCAAATTCTCAATGGTACATAAATTCCCATCGATAATTGTTGTTACTAAATTTAGCCATCGAAATTATCAAATTTATTTTGGTAGCATAAAATTTTAATTTCAATCTAAGTTTATTAGTCATAAAATAAATATAATGCTATTTACTTGATTATAATGTACGACTATAAAAATTCTTAAAACATATTCTACTGTAATGTAAGAATCCATGGAAACTAATAAAAACACAACATAAAATCAGTATCGATACCTAAATAGTACAGTAGAATCCATAGAAACCAATAGAAACGCAACTCAAAATCAGTACCAATACCTAAATAATACAAATATAAACTATGTAGTTGGTGAAGGAGGACGAACTGGCTGTTAAGAGGTGTTGCCCTTGCTTCTCATCTCTTTCATCTCATAATTTAGTTGGATTACAGTATCGAGTAACATGCTGACAGTATTCTCTAGCTGAATAACTCACTCAGAAGGTTCAGAACTCCTACTAGAAGCAGTTGTAGATAATGTAGAGGAATACGAATGGAATGTATTTGCAGTGGATCCTAACCCAAAAATCCTTCCTCAATTATTTTTATCACCAACTGCTTCAAGGAATATCCAACTCTCATCCACATTTTTAGAGTTATGTTGCTGTTGAGTGAGAGTCTCTTGTAATTGCTCCAATAATTACAATAGTTACAATGAATTAACTATATTTTCATAAAATAATTAATATTCAAATATAAAATTAATGTATATTGAGTTGTCTGCAACGGGTATCATGCTTTTTTATATGGATGTATATAAATACTTCGGAATATGTAGGCCTTTTACCCATGGACTTTTCCTGCATAACCAATTAAACTCAAGTTTATAAAAAAATTCAGCAGAATTTCCTTTAATTTTATGACATTTACCTCCTATGAAACAAAAATTTTATCTCAAAAATGCAGCAATATATATATATATATATATATATATATATATATATATATATATATATATATATATATATATATATATATATATATATATATATATATATATATATATGTAGGCCTTTTACCCATGGACTTTTCCTGCATAACCAATTAAACTCAAGTTTATAAAAAAATTCAGCAGAATTTCCTTTAATTTTATGACATTTACCTCCTATGAAACAAAAATTTTATCTCAAAAACGCAGCAATATATATATATATATATATATATATATATATATATATATATATATATATATATATATATATATATTAAACCATTATTATTCAACAGTATCATACATTTTTATTCTAAATTCATACATTGAATTAAATTGAAGTGTAAATGGGTAAAGTTAATACATATATAAAAAAATATTTTCCTAAAATTCAAATACTTATCAGTTTATCTGCATGCTCGTGATGGCTCAATATTCCTCCAGTGTGCACGGTTAAACTCTCTCCATCTGAGTCTCCCCTTCTGTTTAAAGAATTTCTCTTTGAAATAACAATTGCTTCAGGTGATGTCCAATATTCCTGCCAATAACCCTATACTTTTTCAGAAATAAAAGAAGGTCATTCACCACTCTTATTTAATTTAACAACAAATTCTTTATATCGTTGACGAACACATTTTTCCTCTTTCACTTTTCTATTGCACGGCTTCAGCTATAACTTCATTGCAGATCAGGCTAGACAAGATTCACTTGTCCATTGTTTGGCAACAATGGAGGGTCAATCAAATAGTTGGAGAAAGGAAAATATTAAGATAAAAAAAGAGAGTAAATCATTAGTGGCTAGCACTGATGGCTTCCAAGGATGAAAAATACGAAACGGAAATTAAACTCCAAAACAAATTACTTACAAACTTTAATGTAACATCCATGTGAGAAAGTCTATAACAAATTAACAAAATTCTACCCGAGTTCATCATTTTTGTTGCTACTCTTTAGAGTATTACATTGCTAAGTATCTAAAATTAAACTCACCATGGAAGAAAAAGAAGAATAGGCAAACAAAAATTCTCTATTTGAATATTAGTTTTGGAGTCGTTGATATCAATTAAACATTTTATATATAATATAAAAATAAAATAAATTGTCAATGAACCTATGATAAATTGCTTTCTTGTCAACAGTCTAGGCTTTTAAAGCTAAAAAAACAAATGTGGAATTTAATTGAATACGAAAATTCATTTTCAATGCCTTGCTAATAAAGTGTGAGATTTCATAATTATGACAACTTTCCCTAATACTAATTCTTTCTTCAATATTATGAAAATGTGCAATTAGCTAATTTTAGTGGAAAAGAAAACAAAATTCATAACTTAAGCAACAGAGAAAGTGGAAAGGAACCTGGAAATTAAAGAACAGATTGCAGCTTAAACGATACCCAATTCATGATATCCATACATGTTTTCTATACTTAAATTTACCATCTACATATACTGCTGAAAAAAAAAAAGAGCAACCAAACATGCTGTAAAGAGGTATGTGCAAACATGCTAAAAATTAGCTCTAGCTAATATGAAAACCATATAACAAATGAGTAAGATAAGATACATCTAGCCCGCATGTCATACCGTAGCTTTCACTTGTTCCTGTATCTCCTCTATATGTGGCCTCACAAGCTACAGAACACAAACATGGAAAATAATTATTTTCAGCTAATAGAAAATATCGAAGAAAAAAAAAACAATTCTTATGAAGAGATGAAAATGGTATGGCTGAAAAAAACCAAAAACACATAATATCGGGTGCACAAGCCATGTTGTATTGTTTTTAAAATAGTAGCAATGAAAGTAATTTTGTTTTTACTATTACGTACATTCAATAATCCTTGTTGACACGCATTTCTTTCTTCGAATGGATATTTATCACCATTTTTGTTATTGTAATTCGCTTCATAATAACACTTTTTATTTAATCTATTATACAAAAACAAATTTAAATAGAGAATAAAGTAATAATTAAGCTAGAGTTAGTTTTCATTGATATATAAGAATTATTGGTGTCAATTTCATTAAATAAAAAGCTATAAATGTTTTTTAATTTCTTATTTTTTATTCACATCTATAACCAAATTAGAAATATTAGCTTTAAAAATTTGTCATAGCACTAACCTTTAAACAAACTTATATTCCTGCCACATCGACACCAATACCAATGATTTTTACCTTGCCATGAGATTATTTATAATAAGCTATGAATAGATCTATTATTGTAATATTATAATAGTTATAATATTCTCCTTAATAATAATAATAATAATAATAATAATAATAATAATAATAATAATAAAGAATGTTTTTAATATTCTCATGTCATATGGATCGTGATGAACAGTGCTATTATTTTAATAAAAATAAATCAAGCAATGACAATAGTGAATTAAAAAAAAAAAAAAGAAAGATAAAGTAATGTGTTAAAGACAGACCTATGAAAACCATAGTCTTTGGACAGAGGACTCAAAAAATGGCAGACATATTAATGTGTTAAAGGCTTACGTCATACACCCGATTACAACATCTCAGAAAATCAAAAAAGTAAACTTTTCATTTACACTCTCATGCCTTATAGAACAACCAAATAAATAAAGTAAATATAATATTTAGCTCCTATGTAAATTTATTCACAGGAAAGTCAATTGAAAAAGCAAAAAATAGGAAGCAATTAAAAAGCAAACTCACTCAATTGCAATATAAATATACCACTGCTTCCAACAGATAAGCCTGCACTGCAAAATGTCCAAATGGATCAATTTGCCAACCAAATCTCGGTGTCAAATTAAATTACATTTTGCAAAACAACAATTAAAAATCTAACATAAAGCCTAAATGGATCTTAGAAACATGTTTGACATAAAATATTTAATACATATTTGAACTAGTTAATTAATATTTGGTAAAGAATTAAATAGCACAATTGGCATTTCAAGTATGGTTTGAACTTCTAATTTCTATTTGGCATGTGAAAAGAGATGTTTGAATGGGGAAAAAAAATGACCCCAATTATAAGGCAAAAGCCCCTAAGAACATCTTATCTTGCATACTGATTCGAATGCAGTACTTGGAGTGTTTAGATTGGGCCAAACGTCATTGATATTGTCTTATTTTTACGGTAAAGACTATTTTGGTCATAACTTTTTCTACAAGTGTCATATTTCTCATTATAATATGTTTTCGAAAAGCTTGTTCCGACATAGTCATTTGTTACAAGGCTTTGCCCTTTGTAGTGGCCCTTTTCGGACCTAAAAAATAACAATTAGGTTGCCATTTTTCAGTTGAAAGTTTTAGGATTCTTCAGGGACATTTGGTCTTTTTTTGTTTTCACTCATATAAATTATTTTCTTTTCCTAGTTCAAGTGAAAGAAATCCATATCTTAATCATATAATTTAATATTAAATTTAAATGTATTTATTATTTATTAATTTTAATTAAAATATAAATAATTAAAGATATTTTTTCTAAAATTAGTCTTATCTTAAAGAATAGCTACTCGTACAAAATATTTAAAAAGCTAACATTTTTCACACAATGTCACGGCTATTTTCCAGCCAGAATCTTGTATAAAACTATTCCATATCTAGCTTATTACACCAAATTCACTACCCCAATAGGCAAGAAATGTTGGATTCAAACAATTAAAAATAAATGTGGAACCTTTAATGTTACAACCAACAGCTCAAGTTTACAAATATATATCAAAGAGTGAAGAGACACAAAAGATCAAGAAGTAAAAAATTTATCAATCATCAAAAAGGGGTACATCTGGGAAAGATCGGACGACAAGAGACCTGCTGATTTCGGAAAAGAAATGACCAAAGAAAAGAAAATGGCAGAGAGTGAAGAGAAGAAAAATGAAAAAGGAAGGAAGAAACACAAAAGATCAAGAAGAGAAAGACTTACATATCACTAAAAGGGGTAGATCTGAGGAAGATCGGATGGCGAGAGATAAACCTGCTGATCTCAATAAAAAAACCGACCAAAGAAAACGATAAAGCGTGAAGAGAAGAAGAAAAAAGAAAGAAATAGGATTTTGTCTTATATATACTTTATTTTAGCAACGAAAAACAATTTCGTTCCTATTCTAACAATGGTTTAGAATTTAGCAACGGAATTTAATTTTCATTGCTATTTTAGCAACACAAATTAGATTCTGTTGCTAAAGATAATACCTTCACATAATTCAACTATGAAATAGCAATGAAAATTAATTTTCGTTCCTAGTGGCAACGAAAAATGAATTCCATTTTTATTTAGCAACGGAAAAAAATCCGTTGCTAAATTCATTTTTCGTTGCTACTTTAGCAACAGAATCTAATTTTTGTTGCTATTTAGCAACAAAATTTATTTTCTTTTGCTATTTTAGCAATGAAATTTAATTTTCGTTGCTATTTTAGCAACAGAATTTAATTTCGTTGCTAAATTTCATCCCAAATTTTTTTTGCCAACTACTGTTGCCATATTTAGCAACGAAAATGATATTCCATTGCTAATTTTTGTGCTAAAATCTTCTTTCTTTTAGCAACGGAATATAACCATTTTGTATTTCATTGCTAAATCCCTAAAATATCAACCACTTTTAGCAACACAATTCATTTTTTCGTTGCTAATTAGCAACGAAATTCATTTTCTGTTTCTAAATTAGCAATGAAATGAATTCATTGCTATTTTTTCGTTGCTATTTTGATATTTTCTTATAGTAAAATAGAATAATTTACCTTACATGACAAATTTTCCTATTGAGATATTATTTTAAATTGGAGCATTTGCTACTAATACATAGGTGATTTAATAAATTTTTACATAATAATAAATACATTAACATTATAATTATATAATCTTTTGAACTTCATGTTCATAATACAAGGATATAAATTACATATAATATATATTATTTAATTTTTTTATTTTTTTTATTTCGTAGATTTAAAATTTTCAAAATTTATTATGAGTATACTATTATTCAATCCATAATTAAATTTATTAATTTATAAGAATTGAAATAATTCAAAGTCTTCGAATTCAATTTACTTGCCGTTTACTTCTTGCAAATTAAAATTTTAACTCTTGTTTGGCCAGATTGTAGTAACCAGCAGCTGCTGATTATTAAAATTTGATCGTGATAATAATGTATTGTAAATAAATAGAGAATAATAAATAGATACAATACAAAATTAAGATAAAAGTATAGAGTAAAAGAAGAAATAGTTGAGTTTGAATAGGAATATAATATTAGTAGACTAGTCCAATTAGAAATAAAAGTAGTAACTTACAATAAGAATATTTTACGACAAATAGTAACTTTTATGTGTTTTTTTTAGATAGATGATAATATAGACAATGATATAGATTGAAATTTTTTTATTTTGATAACTCATATGTATTTAATAATCAATTATGTTACCAATTTAGTTCAAAAGTTAATTTTGCCCTAGCAAGAAGTTTATGGTACAAATTGATATATATATATATATATATATATATATATATATATATATATATATATATATATATATATATATATATATATATATATATATATATATATATATATATATATATATATATATATATATATATATATATATATATATTCCTTTTTGCAATTTGAGAAAATAAAAATGATAGATATTTGGATATATCCATAACTCTAGATATGGAAAAAGATTCATGCCAAATCAAATATGACTGTATATAAAAAAAATCTATATCAAATCGAATGTGAATAGTTATGGGTAAAGTTTCAAATCAATTCGTAATTGATTAAATTCCTATTTAGAAAAGATATGCATATCGTCTTTATTAGCTTCCTATTTAGGAGTATAAAGATGCTATAAATAGGGGATGAGAAATTATATTCAAAGTTTTTTTGTTTTTAGCAAAATTCGAGAGAGAATTTAAGAATTCCTTTGACCTGCTTTTATATCTCTAAGGTTCTTAGAATGTAGAATGGTGCTCTTATCCTGCATTAATTATTCATGGATAAAGTCTAACTAGTGACACGAAATAGGATCATTGCTTCTGCTTCTTAAAAGATTATGTGCTACTAGAGGTAAATATAATTTCGCCCTTGAATGATATACTTGATTTTGTGTTTATTATACATGATTTACAATATTGGTATTAGAGTCTTTAGTTTTGCATTTTGACAAGATTTAATTGAATCTAATTTTAATATCTAAAATGGTAGATATAAATAGGATTCATGAAACACTAATTTTGTTTTTTTATTTGTTTTCATTTATATATATGTGTGTGTGTGTGTGTGTGTGTGTGCGCGTGCACATGCGCGCATGATAAGTCCAATTGAATGTTTGTTTTTAGTGTATTTTTAGTTGTGTTTTCATTTCGTTTTGCATATGTTTAGTGTTTTATGTGTAAATTTCCAATCTCTTTGCCAAATTGGATTAATTTGATGTTTATTTAGTGAAAGTGTTCTTAATTGTGAAATTTTTACTTTTGTACATAAATTTGGCTCAGGTCACAGCCGAGACACTTTTGTTCCAGTCGTGACCCATAAGGATTTTCCAAAACTCACAGTTTCATTAAAGGTCACGGCTAAGGCACTTTTGTTCCAATTATGATCCTAACACTTTCTAAAGAAATCAGTCTAGAAGCATTGGTTATAGCT
The DNA here is from genome assembly GCA_037975025.1 of Excoecaria agallocha. Lineage (NCBI taxonomy): Eukaryota > Viridiplantae > Streptophyta > Magnoliopsida > Malpighiales > Euphorbiaceae > Excoecaria > Excoecaria agallocha. The sequence continues at coordinate 21,628,366 of CM075821.1, read as the reverse complement.
AAGACCAAATGATTCCAGCCATAACCCATTCAAAAGTATAAGTGTAACAACTTTGTCACAGTAGAGATAATTCTGCCTCAGAGGTGACTCTCTTAAGATATAAAAAGCGGAGTCTATTGGGAAATTGGGGGAGGAGATGAAGATTTAAGTTTTCTCTATATTTTCTTCAATAGTTTTTAGGGTTTTTGCTCTTTTATTCAGTTGTGAACACTTTATTTTGATATATTTCAATAGCATTTTTAGATTAAACATAATTTTAGTTTGGTTTTAATCAAGAATTGCTGAGATTAAAGAAGATAAGCTAGTTCAAATTTCATCACCAAATTCAATAAATAGATTTCTTCACTTCTTTCTCTCTTCTCTTTATTTTCTGTAATGTGCAATGTGTATAAACTTATTGCTTGGGGATCTATGAATCCCAATACCCATGTAAAACTTTGAGCTATTTATGATTAATATATGATCAGATGTTTTATTGCTCCTTGTGATGATCTAAATGTTCATTTTATGCAAGTATTTTATCATTCTCTTATAGTAGATTAATGGGTTATTACTTATTTAGATTGAATGTTTGAATGCTTTTTTTTATATGCTATGGATGCATGTTTAATAGGGATTCTGGAAGAGAGGCTATTAGATCTATAGTTATTGCATTGTAGATCCAGAATTAGGTGATGAATAAATAGGCATTGGTTTGATTGGCTCTAGAATGGGAAATCAATCTATATCTAAGATTTTTAAAACCCGTGCTTAGGCTAGCTATTGGATTGGCTCCAAAATGGGAAATCGAATAGTTAGAATAGTTGGCTTCGAAATGGAAAACTTGAATTTTGTTGGGTCATCCACATCTACACTATAATAATTTTATATTAAAAATATAAATTGCATTGGGAATGGGGAGGATTAAAGACTTAAATAGCTTTTTAAGTAATTTTTTTTATCTTAATCTTTATTCTCGATTTTTATTATTTTTTTATTGCATTGCATTTTCTATTTAATTCATTTTATTTTGTTTATTTAAATTTGAGTAGTTATAATTTTAAAGAACAAAAACAATTGGGAAATTCTTTGCATATATAATTAATCAATCAATTTTATCTCACAAACACAATCTCTTGGGTACGATATTCTTAAGGTCTTAAGTGTATTCCTTTATATTACTTTACCGATTTAGTACGCTTGCTGACATTCGGTTAAGTTTTTAGTGTCATTATCGGGATTGGCATTTTTGTGTAAATTGTTTAGTGATTGTTTGAATGTGTTTTTCTTTTTTTTTTTTAATTTTCATTTTTGTTTATCTATTCTTTTCAAGTGATATTGGTGTATAAAGATGTTACAATTGCAATAACTAGCATGGTTTGATACTAAAATTGAGAGGACTTTACATATAGGGTGATGGGAAAATCAAGTTAGAAATATGGATGATCAACCACCACCTCCTAATGTATCTTCCGAGAATTAACAAGGAGATAGGTAGCAACAAGTTCAACATCAAGAGGATCCTAGACCTAGGACCATTAAAGATTATGCTACTCTAAAGTGGAATGAAGAGAATAGAACAATTTTATTGCCTCGACAACTATACTTTGAGCTTAAACTAGCTATAATCACTATGGTTTAAATGAATCAATTTTCAAGGTTAAAATTGGAAGATCCAGCATAACACTTAGATATATTTTTGGAAATTAGTGATATGGCTCAGATTCAAGGAATTTCTATTGATACAATTAGGCTGAAGCTTTTCCTATTCACTCTCATTGGGAAAGCTAAGATTGGTTGCAAATTTTTCTGAATCAATCTATAAGGTCTTGGGAATAAATGCAAGAGAAGTGTTTGGTTGTTGAAGAGCTATCCTCATCATAAAATAGCTATGCATCAGCTTTTATAAATATTTTATGTAGCATGTAAGCTCACTATAAGATCTTTATTAGATGTAGCGTTAGGAGGTAGCTTTATGAATAAAATTCTTGAAGAAAAATTTTTATTGATGGATGAAATGGCGATAAATGAAGCACAATGGGCCAGAAGAATTTTTATTGCTTAATGAAATGGTGATAGATGAAGCACAAGGCAAAGAATTTATAGTGTGGATGAAGTGGCAATGTTGAACGCACAAATAGATTTGTTGAAAAAGGAAACAAAATAGTTTGAAAATTCAAAATGTATCAACTGTATCACAAAAGTATAGTGCATATGAAGGAGCTAGTTTGGTGAATAAGCTGCAAGCAAATGAATCTTACACTTGAAGGATGGGAGACGTAAATGTTGTCCATAATTATAAGAGGAATGTTTCATTTAGCAATTATTATAAATCCAGAAAGGAGAAATCATCCAAATTTTTCATAGAGAGAGAGCAATCAAGCTTTATCCTCTAACACCCAACCTAGAGCTCTATTCAGTCCACGAACAACTAATCTTCAAAGTAATCAACATTAAGGTTATCATCAGTGATATCAACCTCCACAAGTGCAAACACATTTTCAAGCACCACTAGCTCATCAATCAAATTTCTAACCACCTACATTCCAAACTAGACAACCGCTACCACAAGATAAAAAGCCAAATTCAGAAGATATATTTGTTAGTTTTATGACTAGCCAAACTCAGTTCATGTCTAGCCAATATGCTAAGTAGAAATCACAAGAGTAGTGAAACAGAAATCAAGATACAACAATGAGGAATTTGGAGACTAGAATTGGGATCAGCAATTTAATTTCCATAAGGTAGTTGGGTACTTTTACTTCCAATGTGGATCAAAACCCAAAAGAAAAAGCTGAGGCAATCACTCTAAGGATTGGTAAGGAAGTGCAAGGAGCTAATCAAAGTAAGTCTTCATCTTCTCAAGTGGTGGAGCCGACTATAAAGGTATGTACTTCTGACCCTAAGGTTGTTGATGATGTTCCAAAAGTGAAAGATAAAGGTAAGGCTATTTTAAACTCTAATTTATCTATTGATGAATCACGTTGCCTTTTCCCTTGATAGCTAAAAAAGAATGAAATAATGAGCATTTAGAAAGATTTTTTTAATATGTTTAAGAAGTTACAAGTTAATTTACCTTTTGCTGAAGATTTACTTCACATGCCTAAATATGCAAAGTTTATGAAGGATTTATGCTCAAATAAGAAAAAGCTAGAAGGGATAGATTTATTAAAGAGTTGTAGTGCTATTTTAATTAATAAAATTTTGGCTAAGTTAGAAGATCTGAGTAGTTTCTCACTACTTTGTAAATTATAAGGGAATTTTTTTTGGTAATACATTATGTGATTTGGGAGCTAGTATTAATTTGATACCATATTCAATATGTACAAAACTGAAGTTAGGAGATATAAACAAAAATTAGAATAACCCTTCAACTAGCGGACCATTCAGTCAAACATTCAAAAGGGATAATTAAGGATTTGTTAGTCAAGGTGGGGAATTTCATATTCATAGTGGATTTTATGGTAATAAATATGGATGAAGACAAAAATGTACCTCTCATCATAGGAATACCATTTTTAAATACCGCAAAAGTACTTATTGATGTACTCATGGTTCAATGATGAGCACATAGTATTCAATGTTAACAAGGTCATGAATCGTGTGAATTTGAAGAATCCTTGTGTTTTATAGATGCAATTCAAGATTGCATAGAGGAAGTGCAAGAAGGAATTTTGTTAGATGATCGTTTAAAGAGATATTTGATGTGTTCATCCAAAGATCAAGGATTAACCAAAGCTAAAAAGGATGTTGTGGCAATTTGGAAAAGGATTTTAGAGAATATGACATAAAGGAAGAAGTGTTTGAGCTTTCCAAAAGAGATTTTAAAACTGAATTTAAACCTCTTCCTTCTCATTTTAAAGTATGTATTTTTATAAGATGATAAAAAACCTATAATGATTTCTTCAATTTTGATAGGTGATAAGGAAGAGCTATTGATTGAGGTGCTTCGAAAGCACAAGCAAACAATAGGATGGGAGACCTTTGACCTCAAGAGAATTAGTCCAAGCTACTGCACTTATTGCATTCCAATAAAAGAGAATTGTAAACTAGTAGTGTAACCCTAATAAAGGTTAAATCCAGTGATGCAAGAAGTAGTTGAAAAGGAAGTTTTAAAGTTGCTGGTTGCAATTATTATTTTTTCAATTTCTGATAGTAATTCGATTAGTCCTATCTAATGTGTTCCTAAAAATGTGGTATGATTATTGTAGAGAATGAGCATAATAAACTCATTCCAACTCATAGGGTTACAGGTTAGAGAGTGTTTATAAACTTTAAAAGGTTGAACATTGCAACTCGAAAAGATCATTTTCCTTTACCATTCATTGATCAAATGCTTGAGAAGCTAGTAGGCAATAGGTTTTATTGTTTCTTAAATGGATATTTAAGATATTTGCAAATTTTTATAGCCCTAGAAAACCAAGGAAAAATGACCTTTACTTGCCTTTATAGCACTTTTGCATATAAGAGAATGCCCTTTGATTTATGTAATACACCGGCTATATTTCAGTGGTGCATGATGGTTAGGGAAGGTGTGAGGAAACTAATTGGGAGAAATGTCACTTATGGTTAGGGAAGGTATTATTTTAGTTTATAAAATTTTTGAGAAGGGGATGGAAGTAAATCGAGCTAAAGTAGAAGTCATCGAAAAACTTCTACCCCCAAATAGTGTGAAAGAAGTAAGAAGCTTCATAGGTAATGCAAAATTTTATAGTAGGTTCATAAAATATTTTTCAAAAATTGCAAAATCATTGTCTAATTTGCTCATGAAAGATGTTGCTTTTGACTTTTCTGATGAGAGTTTATAGGCATTCAATACTTTGAAGTAAAGGTTGATTTCAGCTTCAGTGATTGTTTCTTTGAATTGGAATCTTCCTTTGGAGCTAATGTGTGATGCAAGCAATTTTGCAGTTAGAGCTATATTAGGACAAAGGAAGGAGAAAGTTTTTTATGCAATATATTATACGAGTCACACTTTTATAGGAGCTCAAGTCAACTACACCATAATCGAGAATGAACTTCTTGCAATTTTGTTTACTTTTAAAAAAATTTATCCCTGTCTTTTTGGTGATAAAATAATTATTTTGTCAGATCATACAACTCTTAGGCATCTTTTTACCAAGAAAAAGTCCAAGCCAAGATTGATTCGGTGTGTTCGACTACTACAAGAGTTTAAAGTAGAGATCAAAGATAAGAAATGAGCTGAGAATTTTATAGCTAATTATCTTTCAAGATTTGAGCTTGAACATGAGATCTTTTTCCCGATGAGCATATTTGTGCAGTGTATGTTTGTGATGTTCCCATGCCATGGTATGCTGATTTGGCCAATTATCTTATAGGTGGTTTTATTCCGTAGGATTTCTCATGGCAATAAAGGAATAAGTTAAAGGCAGATGGTTAATATTATATTTAGGATGATCAATTATTATACAAGTTATGTTCCAATAAAATGTTAAGGAGATGTGTTCTAGTAGAGGGGAAAAATGCAATTATTCAAGTATATTACGGAGAAGAAGTAGGAGGTCACCAAGGTCCAAATACAACGATAGCAAAAGTTCTACAATCAGATTTCTTTTGGCTTACTTCTTTTCATGATGTTAAGTCTTTTATATCTAGATGTGATAGGTGTCAAAGGGTTAGCAACATCTCTAATTGTGATGAAATGCCATTGAATAGTGTTTTAGAGATAAATATCTTTGATGAATAGGGGATATACTTTCTAGGACCATTTCCAAATTCTTTCTAATTTGAATACATCTTTGTAGCGATTGATTATGTAAACAAATTGGTAGAGTTAGTTACTACTAGAACATATGATGCAAGTGTGGTTTTAAAGATCCTTAGGCAAAATATTTTCACTAGGTTTGGGGCACTGGGAGTGGTCATTGGTGATGGTAACAAATATTTTGTCAACCATCAATTTAAAGCTTTGCTTAGCAAGTATGGTGTCAAAGATAAAATCACCACCCCATATCACCCTCAAGCTAATGTATGGGGTTTTAAATAGAGAGTTAAAGGCCATTATTGAAAGGGCTATCAATACTTACAGAAAAGATTGGTCTCAATGCTTAGATGATACTCTTTAGGCATATCGAACTGCAATCAAAACTCCAATTGGTATGTCACCTTTTAGGCTATTGTATGGAAAGGTTGCCATTTCCCTGTCGAGTTAGAATATAAAGCATTTTGGGCTGTTAAGTTTCTTAATTTTGATTTAAAGAATACACATGAGAAGAGACTTTTGTAGTTCAATACGCTTGATGAAATTCATCTTTGGTCTTATAATAGTGTTACATTGTACAAGGAGAATACAAAGTGTTGGCAATATAAAAAGCTGACTCTAAAAGAATTTGTACTTAGTATGAAAGTGTTGCTTTATGATAGTTGCTTAAGATTATTTTTTTGAAAGTTAAAATCAAGATGGAAAGGACCTTTTGAGGTGGCTGAAGCCATGGACTATAGAGTTGTCATAGTTGAAGCCATAAACTATAGAGTTGTCATAATCAAACATCTAAAAGATCACAAAAAGTTCAAGGTGAATGGCCACCGTCTTAAACTATAGTTTGAATCCAGGTTTAAGGTTGCTTCGGTGGTAATTATATTTATGGATGTGCAATAAGTGCTTTAAAATCGAGCCAATAACTTGCTAAACTTAGAACTTTTTCTCTTTAATTTTAATTTTCTAATTGTGTTCTTAATTTTACTTATTTTTGATTTATTTTAGTTTTGCTTCTTTTGTAGTGTTTTGCTCAATTCTGTGGTTTATAAGTTGTGAATTTAGTCTTGCTTTATTTGGGTTGAATTTAATGTATATAAGTTGTTTGTAACCGAAAGTCAATTTCCAAAATTTTGCAAAAAAAAAAGTGCTTATCACAACTGAGATAGATTTGTCTTTGTCGTGACCAATGTGAAATTTGTGAATTTTTGATATAGAATGGTTCATTGCAGTTGAGTCAAATTGGTCTAAGCCATGACCAATTCAAAGTTAAAATGCATTTATTCCAGAAGTGTTTGTCACATCTGAGATAGATTTGTCACTATCGTGACCCATGCAATATATTGATAAATAGGCTTTATCATGGAGACCTATGACCAATTAAATTTTTTGTCACTTTTAGTCCATAATGTTTTGTTATGACTGAGAAAATTTCATCTCATTTGTGACCAATTAAAAATCAAAATGCACGTTTTACAAAGTTATATGTGTCATGGCAGAGACAAATTTGTCTTAGTCGTGACCCTAGGGGTTCCAGCCAAGACTCCAACCGAGACGATATATAAATTACTCATTTTGGCATGTCTTTTCATTTTCTTTTCACTTATCTTCATATGTTCTTTTGAATTTAGATGTGTGCACTCTTTTCTCTTCACATTTGATTTTCATTTGAATATCAATCTCCAACAAGTAAGGTTGTTTATCATTTTATTTCATTTTATGCTTTTTTAATCTCATTTTTTTTCACTTTTTTTATTATTAGAATGTGGGTGGTGAATTTATTTAAGATGATTGTCTTATTAATGTTTTTATTTGAAAATTCCATATTAAATAGGTATTCTTATTCTAGTACAAGTAAGTGTGTTATTTTCATGTTTGAGAAGGATTGCATGTTAATATTCTTGTTGCCTTTTATGTTAATTTCATGCAACTATTAAATTTTTGAGGTTGAAATTGTTCAAAGAACCATAATCATTGTTGTTAATACTTGATGCACACCAATTGTTTGTCAAATTTCCTCAAAGAGAAAATTTTCATTGTTTTGGCCATTTTCATAGAATTTTATCATTGTCTAATTGCTTAATTGATGATATGTTTGGTACTTATGATTGAGCTCAACGATGTCTATATTTTGTGCATGGCCACAACAATTTAGTTTTCCTAATTTGTTAAGATTATGCTGTACTTGTTGATATTTTCTTTGATTGGGATACGAGTACGATGATATTTATTGCAAGAAACAATTGGCATTTAGTTTAACCACATTTCTCTTAAGGTTCATGTTGGCATTCACATCAACTTTGATTTTTATCTAATGATTATAATGTCTGTAATACGTATGTTAACTTGTTCTTTTATTTTTTTATTTAGAATGCACAAACTTTCATAGTTGGGAATTCTCATATTCTATCTACTTATTTTCTTAAGTGCCATAGTTAAAAATTGAAATTCTCTTTTTTAGTAGCACCTAATAGAGCATGCTAGGATGAGGGAGCTTTATCCTCCCAAGGGGCACTGACCTCTAAGGTAACAAGCTGGGTACCAGAGGAGTTCAAAACTTATTTTGTCAATTTTTCGAAGGCTGACTACATGCCTGCTACATATCTGGACATGGATTTGCTGTTAGAATTTTGGTTATATAGTGAGGTTTAACAATGATCAACAATATTGGATGGTCAAATTTCATTGAGAAGACTAAGAAAGTGCATCCACAATTAACAAGGGATTTTCTTGCTATGGTGTGCATTAGGGTTGGCTAAGATAGATATAATGACCAAGGAAGGGTTAGTTTTTGGCTAGAAAAGAAAGCTTAAACCATGACCTTCAACGAATTTAGTGAGCATCTTTGAATTCTACAACATGGACCAAAAGGGCTGGAAAATTACAACAAACAAACTTTTTAGGAAGTGATTTACGATGAACCATAGCCCTTCATAAATGCAACTGGCCTTACCAAGGTAATCCACTTGCACAATCACGTGTTAAGGATTATATATAGGTTCCTTGCCCTCTATACTTTCACACACATAGGAGGTCTAGGATAGGTCAATACATTTGAGGCCATTATTTTATATGCCATGGTGTAAGGAATCTAAATGAATGGGGCTATATTCATCACAAAGAAGATTGAAGAACTTCAGACTTACCCCAAGTGATTGAAGAAGATATCCCTTAGAGGGATTATGATTATTCTAGCCAAGGCTATTAATCATGCTATTATAGGAAGAGATGTTGGAGACCCAACATTTATTGATAAAAAAATGTTGAAAAATATGAGAGTCTTGATTGATGATGAAAGATGGCCTGGTACTTAGAGATTATCAGAGAGAGATGAATATCTTATGCAAGTGACCAAAGGGAAAGCCAACTGACCAGGAGCAATTGTTGATGAAGCAATTACTATTTCTTCTCAGTAGTATGTAGAGATTATGACATAGTTAGGGAACTTAGCAACTGGCCTATCTGAGATAAAAGAGGAGGCGGGGAGCATTGTTGCAAGCCAAGTTGAGCTGATCTTGAGCATGAACTAGCTTATCACTTCCATGATAATGATGCAATCTTAATTCGACATGCATTTTCCACCACCACCACCTGTAGAGTGATTTCAAGGATTCCCTAACCATATAATTTTGAGTTTTAATTTCTATTTTGCTGAGGGCAGAAAAAATTTTAAGTATGGGGTAGAGGTATTTTGTTAAAAGCATTTTGAGAACTTGTAACACCCATATACTGTAAATATCACAATATAGTGTAACAATAATTTCAGTAGAATACACATACAAAGTATGATTATGTTCCCACATGCCACATACAAAATACAAGAATTTATCTCCATTGTTGTGCAACTTTCCCTAAATCCAGTGCCTGTCCCTTCGAATACCGGCCTATATCCTTCAAAATCTACATGCAACAAATAGCTACATGCTAAAAACATAATGCTTAGTGGTGGATACCTAACTAAAAAATTTCATAGTTACAAGAACATAAGCTTAAAAATTTTCAATTTTTATTTAAATATCATCTAATATTCTAATTTGTTTGATTTGATTCACTTTATTTCTTAATCTCATATTCCTTTTTCCTCCATTTCATTATCTATTTTTTATTACATCATTATTAGTTGTTATTCTTATTTCAATTTCTTATATTTGGTTTGCCATTTATTTTATACACATGTGTGCCTTTATTTAATACATTTTGGTCCTTTTGTAGTTATTTTGATATCCAATGCATTTTTAATTACTTGATTTCATGTTTTATACCTAGTCTTTAATTAATCTTATATCTTTCCTTATATTTTGATTTACAATTCATTATTTCATTCTCTTACTCATTATAGAGCTTGGTTTTTAATATTCAATTTCATTGTTATCCTTGTTGAATTACGTTTCTTATTAAACAAACGCTCATCTACAAGTCATTTTTCATAACACAAATACTTCTCACATATCTCGTTTGATTCATAATTCATCATTATTGCTTTATCTCAATTTAACTATGTTTCTCTTTTTCAATGCTCATTTCTGATTCACTTGTATTGGCCATTTCTTGCATTTTCATTTCAAAGGTCAACAATCTAATTCAACATTTTATACTTAACCTTTACTAAAATTGCTAATCAGACTCAAATCTATATTTTAATATTCACTTTGATTCTTACCTCTTAAACATTTTTCTTTATCATATCTATACAAGTAGGACTTTTCATCTAATTTATAATCTACCTTTTGCTTCTCATTTGTTACTTAACTCTTAAATTGTTATTTGCCTTTTCTTGATCCATTATTTATACTTAATTATATGTACAAATTTTAAATCTCTAGGGTTTAATGGCCACACACAATAAACCTATAACATTTAATTTTCATCTTAAGTCTTTGTGATCTAGTCTTAATTTATGTTTTTCCTTATGCTTTTATCCCTAAATTTATTTGTGTTTCCTTGTTCTATTAAATTAAGTCACACATTTATTTTCCCAATTTATAAACTTTGGCTCTTAGTCCTATTTAGTCACTGGTAAAATTTATACTCAACTCATATTTTATTTTATTTTATTTTATTCATTTATGTAAATTGCACTAATCTCTACATTCTATTTCCTCATCGCAATTATGTATTTCTTTTAGTTACATTTTAAATCCTCCCTTTTATATTTTATTTACACTTAGTTACCCTTCTCCACTTGTTTGTAATTCCATTTGTTTTTTTATCATTAATTTCATAATTTCTCCCTTTTACCCTTCTTTTTATCATCACCTTCCAATTTATATTTTAATTTTCATAATATCTTCACATAATGGTAAATTACATTTTAGTTTTTATTGCTTCCTTTCCTTATACATCTTCAATCCTAAAAATTCAAATTTATTTTTGATTTTGTAACACCCTTAAACTATTAGCCTAACTATTAGCTTATTTCTATCATCATTTATGTTGCCTTAATTATGAATTACTCTATTGACATGCCATTATATTAATTATCACATATCAATCATGTTACTCTTAAACATCACATGCTATATCTCTTATACACTATCATACATACCATACACTATGATAGTTACTTCAGTTCAAAAGCTTATGCATATACTATATACTTATAAAAGTAAGCCTAAAACAATTCAAAGTTCCATTTAAATACATCATTACACACATACTATTCTTAATACAAAAGATATACAAAATATCAAAAGGGAATTTCCTACATCAACTCTTTCTCAGACTTAAGTTGGCCTTCCTAATGCAAAAATACATCCCTAAGCGAAAATCTTAACTGCCAAACCTATACGGATCAAAAACCCATGCTAAGCTATAAAGCTTAGTAGGGAATATAAAACATGTAGACAACCTCCTTAGAAATCATCAAAATGATCCATGCACATAAAACATATTATGAGGCATACAACTAATCATTTTAAATAATAACCATAACATCACCATGTATTAATCAATCTCATATAACTCTCATATCTATAGTCAATTGCTTATTAAAAATCCATTAATTATTTCTTTTTAGGAATATTCATACACATTAAACATACTTTCAAAATTTCTATAGTTAACTTTTAGTTAGATGTATTGGCTTACTAATCTTACTATAATACACGACAATATCGATCTCAATTCATAAAAGGCCCATTTATAAGTTATAATACTTTAGATTAATAAATTAGAGTGTCTATGCATAAATAAATAGTACTAATTTCAAGGCCATAAATATGTGTGTTTAATATTCCGTGTATCAAGACATGTATTAACAGTTTTTAATTGATTTACATTCCTTACTATGCTATTTCATTTTTCCTTTGGGAATAGTTCTAATGTCCTATTTCCAAGAAATGTTAATTAACTTCTATCTCAAATGTTTACTGAATTCTCATGCAATAAGTTCACAATTTATTTATGTTTACAATTAAGAAGTCACACATGACATTACTCAATGTTAAATACGAAACGTGGAACTACAAGCGATGCATCTTAGCCAACAAAACTATTTAAAGACATCACATCACATAATATAATACATATATCTTGTATTTCTAGGTATGTAATCACTTCAATTTAGCATTCAATGGTTACACAAGTCATTTAGCAAAGTTAGGCAAGTAACATGTAACCATATAAAACATACTTTCATCAATAGACTTAATGATAAAACAACCAAAGGGCACAAATTCATTATTCATATAAGTTATAATCCTAGTAAATACATAAAATATTAAATTGTTGTATATACATATTAAATGCAACCTTATCAAATATCATATTTTTCATATAAAACAATATGAAGTTCCCCTTACAAGTTATCATGTTTCTTTGTCTTATAATTTTATATAATACTTTTCTTTACTTTATATTAAGGCTACACTTTTCTAAAGAAGTGGATAACGGGTGAAACATATGGTACCCGAAAGTACAATAAAGATACCTAAAGGTATGAGTCATATTGATACCTAAAGGTATCAATCCTATGGACCCAAATGGGATCAAATTACGGACCGATCAAATGGATCTAAATGGGGTGGATACATATGGTACCTGTAGGTATAAGTCATATGGATACCCGAAGGTATCAATCATATGGACCTAATCAGGATCAAACTATGGTAGCTACAATTTACCCTTTCAGTCATGCCTATTTACCCATAACCTAGACACAATGCAAACAATTAAATTTTTAGCATCCATACTATATCCATTACTGTACCGACAAGCTATAAGTTGGAAATTATTTTTTCCTTTTAACTTACTATCCTTTCCTTTAAAATACTCGAGTAACATTCAATATTTTCTAAGTGGGCTTGCCGATGACCTATAACTGTCTAATTTACTATTCATTTAATAAAATTTCTTCAATATAATGGTTGTTTATTCAACTATCCCCCTGAAAATTCAGATAATACACAGCCTCTTAGAGGCACAACAATATACAAACATTCAGCCTCTTTCCATCATCATTCATAATAAAATTTGCATACACATCATCCTTAGTCCCTTAAACCTCAATTATCTATACACGTTACAATCTATCAAATGGCACAAATCCAAAACTTTAATTCTTACATACATAAATACAAATACATATCCATAGGTCTTATATACATATATACATGCCATCAAAATGTCTATTCCTAATTATTCAATGAAGTCTTTCAACGTGTACTCCTGCTCCCGCTTAGTTGTACCTGTACATAGTAATTTCTATGTGTTGAGCATTAAACATACCCAATGGTGACTAATAATCATAGCATTTCCTATAGCCTACATTCATTACCTAAGCAAGATATAATTATTAATAATTTAAGCTTTAAAACAATTATACAAAGATTGCTTACTTGCTCTTAAAAGCACCATTTTAATCTTATTTACAATGTTACCCAATCGATATTTACTCTTTTGTTTAACTTTTCAATTTAACGTCAAACTTTCAATTTCTTTCAATTTTGCCCTTTTTTCTTCATATTTACTAAATTGCCCCTATTATGCTTATTTTTCACTTTTAAGCTATTAATTGGTGTACTATACCAATTAATAATTGTTTTACCGCTTTTATGCAAAATTATATTTTATTCCTTGCATGCTATAAAACATTATTTTTGGACTGTTTAGGCACTAAATTACCATTTTACCCCTTATAAGCAATTCTTAATTACTTTTATTCATTGTTTGCACTTTTTGAGAAAATTATCATTTTGCCCCTAAACTTTTTATTTTCTTTCAGTTTGGTCCTTTTTCACCTTTAATTGCTACATTTCACTTTCTTTTTACATTTTAACATATTTCTTTCAATATACCCCTAGTACAATCCCGATAGAAACTCTCAGAATGAATACATGGGATGCGGACCCTACTGGGCCACAATAGATAGAGAAATGATCCCTTAGGGACCAATTCTCACAAAACAGATATTAAAAAAAGACAGAATCTATGGAGATTAGTGATCCTACCCATAGCAAATCAAGTCATCATGACTTGTACTGCGGTACAGATGTCCCTATGGCCAGCCAATTATATCCTAAGCTAGTTTTTACTGCCTCACTATTTCTAAGGGCACAATTATACTTACTTTCATTTCAATTCAATTATTCTAGTAACTTCATTCACCTTTTCCTTTACGTAAAATTTATCAATTGATTTTTTTCATTCTGTTTATACAGAATGTAAATTAATTCACATTAATTTACCATCTTTTACTTATTTATTGAATTATTTCTCAATAATTCAATTTTTTCAATTAAACATATTCAATATTTTATCTCAAAAATATTCTAATAATACATATAAATTCCATAAAAATTTATATGCACATTATTTTACAATTACTATAATTTTTTAATCATTTTATGAATTATTTCACTATAATTCATCATATACACTATATACATACACATATAATTAACTTAAAAATTCTTAAATAAATTCCATAAATTCTTTAAAAATTCATGGACCTCATTTAGCATATTTAGGCTTATTTCTGACTATTACTTATCAAAATTATGCAAAATTCACTTGGTTATCCCTTAGGAAAAATTCAGCCACCTTAAGGTTATTACCTTAAAAATTCTTTCACTTTAATCTAAGCATTCCTATGGCATTATTTAAGGTCTAATTGCATAAATCTACCCTTGATTGCAATTATTTAGCAATTTACCATAATTTCCCTAATTTACATAAAGGAAATTAATTGAAAATAATAGAAAATGGAAGGATTATTTGGCCACTAACCTTTTCATCTTGATTAACCTTGCCTAGACTTCCTTTTCTTTGGCCTTAGCCTTGGCAAGTTGCTTTTCTTCTCCTTCGCCTACCATGGCCTAATATTCAAGCTTGTTTTTAAACCTTAAATGCATAAATTGAACACAAAACTGAATTCTAGGCATCCTAAAATATTAATCAATTGATTTTCAAGATTTACCTTAGAACCCTAATCTTTTCAACCTTGATTCCTTTAATTTCTTTGCTTAAATAAAAGGTTAGAGGGCTGAATATCAACCTAGAAAGATGAAATTAGATTTCTTATGTTGGAATCAAGTGAGTATTTGGAGTAAAAATTGAAGAAATCAAAAAGAGAAAAGGGAGAGAGGAGTTTCAACCACAATAAAAAGAGGAAAGGAGCTGGAAAAAATCTAAGATTATCTCAAATATTTTAGCTTTTATACCTATTTAAATGGGCCAAAGAGTGGGTCTAGCAAGTGGGCCTAACCCAATTTAATTAAATGGCCCATTTTGGTCCATTTAAAGTCTAATTTAATTTCTCTTACTTTCCAACTTTAAATCACTCCAAAAATAATTCTATTACTCTTATCACAACAAAAATAGATTGTACGTAAATTTTTGGCTCAATTGGAGTCCGTTATCCATCCGATTCAATCTTATCAATCCGATTCGATAACTGTCGGTGTCACCGAAAAATTTAATTTTCATTACCAAAATATTCAACATAAAATTTAAGGAAGATCTATAAAATTTGGTAATTTTCAAAGTTCGTTTATTATTTTTAAAAATTCATGCAAATTTAAGTCAGTTTCCTTCTAATGGAAATTGACTCGCTACCTTTTTCGTATTTTTGACTTTTAGAGGTCCATTTGATCTCAGTTTCACTTCAAATTTCAATTTCAAACTCACCATGACCAATATTTTTCGATGGTCAAATAAAATATTTTTCACTTTCGAATATACTTTTCAACCCAGGAACCACTATTCACAATTGGAAATTATTATTCACGGCTGACCCGATGTTGAAGTCATTACATTTCTCCCCTACTAAAAGAAATTTCATCCTCGAAATTTAGTTGGATCAAAGAGTAGAGGATATCGCTGTCTCATGGTCATCTCGGGTTTTCATGTAGCTTCTTCCACGTTATGGTGATGCCATATGACCTTCACCAGTGGAATCTGCTTATTCCTGAGCTGTTTGACTTCCCTAGCCAAGATCCTTACTGGCTTTTCTTCATAAGTCATATCAGTATGTACCTGTATCTCATATGAGGTAATCACGTGGCTAGGATCAGACCTATATCGATGGAGCATAGATATATGAAAAACATCATGTATCTTTTCCAAAGCCGAAGGCAGCTTCAATCTGTAGGCTATAGGACTCACTCGCTGAAGTACCTCATATGGGCCTATGAATCTTGAGCTTAACTTGCCTTTCTTACCAAATCTCATAACTTTCTTCCATGGAGATACCTTCAAAAATACTTTATCTCCGACCTGAAACTCTATATCTCTTCTCTTCAAATCAGCATAAGACTTTTGATGATCCATAGCTTCTTTCAACCTACCTTTAATAATCTTTACTTTCTACTCGGAGTCACGGATCAAATCTGAACTCAATAGATTTCTTTCACTCAATTTAGTCCAGCACAAAGAAGTCCTATATTTTCTACCATATAGCACTTCAAACGAACCCATTTTCAAACTGGATTGATAGTTATTGTTGTAGGCAAACTCAGCTAAAGGCAAATATTTTTCCCAGTTGGTACCAAATTCAAACACACAGCATCAAAGCATATCTTCTAGTGTTTAAATCACCCATTTGAATTGGCCATCAGTCTGAGGGTGAAATGCTGTGCTAAGGCGAAGCCTCATGCCCAGAGCATCCTAAAAACTCTTTCAAAAATAGGAAGTAAACCTGGGATCCCTATCAGAAACAATGGATGTCGGCACTCTATGCAATCTTACCACCTCACTTATATAAATCTTTGCCAGCCTAGTTAAGGAATAATCCATCTGTACTGGCAAGAAATAAGCAGATTTAGTGAGTCGATCAACGATCACCCAGATGGCATCATGCTTCTTCTGAGTCAAAGGTAAGCCAATCACAAAATTTATGGTCACCTCATCCCATTTTCACTCTAGTATCATAAGAGGATGAAGTAATCCTGAAGGAACCTGATGCTCTGCTTTCACCTACTGATATGTCAAATATTTGCTCATAAATTCAGTCACATCTTGTTTTATACCTGGCCACCAGTGGTAAACTTTTAAATCTTGGTACATCCTACTACTTCCAGGATGCATGAAATAACTGCTATTGTGTGCCTCTGTTAGAATATTCTTCTTTAATTCTTCTTGAGCGGGAACATAGAGTCTTTTCTTGTAGCAAAAACCTCCATTAACATTCAAGGAATAGTCATCTTCACTATCATTTTGAAGCTTATTCATGATAGCCATGAGTCATTCATCATTTCTTTGAGCTATTATCACTTGATGCACAAAGTCTAGTTTAGCTTACAATTTAGCTACTAAAGCTCCATCTGGTAGGCTTAAACTGGCATTCATTGCCTGAAGAGCTGCAAACATTACTATTAATCATTTACACTTATCAATGTCTTATACTTATTCATTCAAAAGTATTGACATTACCTGACATGAATTTCCTGCTAAGCGCATCAACTACTACATTAGCCTTTCCTGGATGGTAGTCAATACAACAATCATAATCTTTAATTAATTCCAACTAGCACCTCTGTCTAAGGTTGAGTTCTTTCTTGGTAAGCAGATATTTCAAACTCTTATGATCCGAAAAGATGTAGCATTTCTCTTCATACAGGTAATGCCTCCAAATCTTTAATGCAAAAAACAATGGTTGCTAACTCTAAATCATGAGTATGATAGTTTTTCTCATGAGTTTTGAGTTATCGAGAGGCATAAGCAATCATTTTGCCTTCCTGCTTAAGAACACAGCCTAATCCATTTCTAGAGGTGTCACTGTAGATCACAAAAACCTGACTCAGGTTGATTGAGGATAGGAACTTCAATCAAAGATAGTCTTAAGCTTCTCAAAACATTTTTGGTATTTTTCAGTCCATAAAAACTTAGCATGCTTCTGTAATAGTCATGTCATTAGGACTGTAATGGTGGAGAAGCCCTTGATGAATCTCCTATAGTACCCAGCCAATCTCAGAAAACTCCTCACTTCAGTCACACTTTTGTGCGGCTTCCACTGAAGGATTGTGTCAATCTTCAAATGATCTACTTTTATACCTTCTAGAGATATCACATGTCCCAAAAAGGACACCTCATTTAGCCAAAAGTCACATTTGCTGAACTTGGCATACAATTGCTTTTTTCTTAGAGTTTGCAAAACAATCCTTAAGTGCCTATCATGTTCCTTCGGTATCTTGGAATACACCAGGATGTCATCGACAAAGACCACCACAAACTGGTCTAAATAAGGATGGAAAATCCTATTCATCAGATCCATGAAGGCTACTAGTGCATTTGTAAACCTAAATAGAATTACCAGGAACTCATAATGGCCATACCTAGTGCGAAAAGCAGTCTTAGGTACATCAACTTCCTTTACCCCATCTGGTAGTAGCCTGATCTTATATCAATCTTTGAGAAGATACCTGCTCCCTTAAGCTGATCAAATAAATCTTCAATTCGAGGAAGGGGATATTTGTTCTTTATAGTCACCTTGTTCAGTTGCTTGTAGTCAATGCACAATCGGAGAGTTCCATCCTTTTTCTTTTATAAATAGGATGGATGCTCCCCAAGGAGTAGTGTTGGGCCTAATAAACTCCTTATCAATCAACTCTTGCAACTAGATGTTTAATTCTTTTAACTCTGTAGGTGCCATCCTGTAAGGAGCAATAGAAATGGGAGCAGTACCATGAGCAACATCAATAGAGAATTCCTCCTGTTTGTCAGGTGGTAAGCCTAGTAGCTCATCTGGGAACACATCCTGGAAATTCCTAACAGTAGCCACTTTTGATACCTTTAAGTTGTCTTTCTTTGCCTCCACTGCATAACACATGTAGGCTACACATCCTTTCCTAATTAGTCTTTTAGCAGTAGTAGCTAATATCACATCAGATAAGAAATCATATCTCACATCTACTACTGTGATCTCCTCATCATCCTAAAGCTTTAGGGAAACTCTCTTCATTCTGCAGTCGACAGTCGCTTGGTGGACGGATAGCCAATCCATTCCCAGAATCATATCGAACTCTCAAAAGGGTAACTCAATCAGATTTTCCAGGAATACTTGTCCCTGGATGCCAATGGAACACTTTCTATACACTTTGTTCACCACTACACTATGTCCCGGAGGATTACTCACCAAGATATCCTGGTCCAAGCAAGACTATTTCACCCCTTTATCCTCTGCCAAAGCAGTGCTAATGTAAGAGTGTGTGGAACCAGGATCAATTAATGCATGTACGAAATCAGATAACAGGAGAAATTTACCTACTATCACATTGGGAGCATCCTCTTCTTCTCTGGCCCTGATAGCATAAATCTGTCCCACAGCTCGCCTCTAACCCTAAGATGTCTGACCAGCTGGTCTGGAAGCTAAAAATTAAGGGGCGGCTCCGCTACCACAACGTCGTGGTGCAGAAGATCTTGTACCAGATGCTGGTGAGACGACTAAAGTAGTTTGTAATATAGGACAGTCCTTGATCCAGTGGTCTTTGGACCCACACCTAAAGCAAGCTCAAATCAGTAATATGCACTTCTCAGGATGCATCTTGCCACAGTGATCACAAACTACTGCTGATCCACCATTTTTGCCCTTGGGCATATTAGTCATTGAAGTCGCTGAAGCTTTACCACGGGAGGCGCTACCCTATCCACGGTCTCCTGATTGATGGCCCTGAGGTGCCTGTGATCCCTTCTGCTTCTTTCCCTGTCCTGCCTTACCACTAGTTTGTTCCTGTTTTCTCTTCTGCTGAAATCAGGACTGCCTGTCAGATTGTTAAGCTTGAGTAGCTTCTAACTTGATAGCTGCTTCAATCATAGATTGCAGATCAAGATATTTCTGAGCCCCAATGATCTGCCTAAGCTCTGTGTGTAATGCTCCCTCAAATCGCTGACGTAATCTCTCCTTTGTGGCCTGGTTCTCATTCAGATAAGAGCTTAAGCGCTCAAACTCTCTATCATACTCTGCCACTGTGCGATTCCCCTATTTCAACCTCCATACAGCATCATTCATCAAGGCTTTTATACTCAGACCTGATATATTTCTTTTCAAATTGATTAATAAAGAATTCCCAATTTTTAGCCCGAAAGTACTGTTCACTATCGAAAAATAATATTCGGCAGATCCGACGTATAAACCATTACATGCATTATATGATTGATTCATAATTCCCATATCTCTTTTGAACTTCAAAATAACCCTTTTTAATTTATCTATCACACTTAATCATCTAAACATTCCATAAACAGACACATGCAGAGTAATTGAGGTTCCCAAACCTGACATGTAACTCTAGATAATTAACTCCTCTTCCTCTAATTCCTCTTCTTCCACCTTTCTTGCTTGCCTTTCTCCTTGATGAAATCTCTATTCAAGCTTTTGCCATATGCATGATGAAGAAAATTAAGAATGCTCTATAAAGATGAAAGAGCCAAATTTAGAAGGAAGAAAAGAGAAGTGAAATTACAAATTTTTGAGAGAAAGGAGAAGAAGATGTATATTTCTTTTTCGTTTTTGAAGTGGCTGGCTCTAAGGCCTCATTTCCTTTTTATATCCAATTTCTTCCCTATTCCCTCTTCACGTGATCTCCTAGAAAAATATAAGTGGATAATGACCTCCTTAAGGAAGAAATTCCTCTTAGGTCCCTTATTAATTTTATGTTTAGTATTTCTACCCAAACTTCTTTTCTATTAATACAATTGACCACTAAATTATGCTTTTTTTCCAATTATACCCATAAATGTCTTGATATAAAAATAATTACTTTACTCTTTATTACATAAAACATTTAATCCACCAACCTTAACTTATAATACTTCATCTAAATGTACTGAATTAGACATTATTAACATGATCATATCCTTGAATTCTACTAGAATCTATTTTGGATCATTACAAATCTCCTCCTTAAAGAATTTTGTCCTCGAAATTAACACCTATAACATTTACTCATATACATTACTAACATATCCTATAACTTTGTATTGATCACATTTCACTTTTATCCCATATTATTTCTC
This sequence comes from Excoecaria agallocha, assembly GCA_037975025.1. NCBI lineage: Eukaryota > Viridiplantae > Streptophyta > Magnoliopsida > Malpighiales > Euphorbiaceae > Excoecaria > Excoecaria agallocha. Next base: position 21,607,221 of record CM075821.1, on the reverse strand, counting down.
CCAACTTCTCTTATCCCTTTTCTTTACCTCAATTAAATTTTTTTTTATTTAACTTTATCTCTTTGTAAAGGCAAGCTTTATCATACTATCATATTATTACTATACTCAACGTATAACTTGTCAGTTTTCTTTTTCATTTGGGGTCCATACATGTGATATCATGTTGTTCATGCCTTGTCATATGATGTTTGATGTTATGTTATAAGAGAATGATGATTTTATGCATGCAATAATATGCAAATGCATATTATCATGTAATGCACATGTTTTTTCCCATCCCATATCATGAAATGCTTAATAAACTGCCCACAATTGATAAGGAATTGCTAATAGATATACAAAACATCATAGTCATCCTTAACTTACACTACAAAAAAAATTGATTTTACCGACGGATTTTACAAACGAACTCATATTTCGTAGGTAAAATCAATATATTATCGATGGATTACCGATCAAATTGATAATGCATTGGTAAAAAAATGAATATGATAAATGATGATATTTTTACCGATGAGATTAATTATTCGTTGGTACATTTGGCGGAAAATGTTGGCGCCAATAGTTTACGAACCGATTTTTCGATGGTTTTATTCGTCAGTAACTTATTTTTATCATTTTATTGATGTAGCAATAGAATTTTCGTTCGTAATACAAGCATTTACCCATAATTTTTCAATTTTATCGGTTGATATCTAATATAGCGATGGAATAGTGACAGAAATAAAGCTATGAAATTGTAGTTGTTGCGATGATTTGTTTTCGTCGGTAACCTCGTTGATTGGCTATTAATAAAATTTTTTATATTTAATTTTAATAAACAATTTTAGGGTTAAAAATATACCAATGTCGGCCCTTCCTATTTCATTTAAGCCCTAGTCTCGTCTCGGTATTTCTCTCAGCCACGCCAACGTCCCTCCTCGCTATGTCGACAGCGAGGTTCCCCCGCCGTTGTTTCACCATCGCCCATTTTGATATCAACTTAGATATGCCTGAATGTTTCCTTAATGCTTCTCAAATACTGTCTTTATCTGTAGTTATTTCTTTCTCCTAACGTCTCCTCCTTTCAGAGAGAAGAAGAAATAAGAGAAGCGGGCAGAGTCGCAGAAGGCTAATAAGGCAATCAAAAGTTGCCTAGGAGAACCTCAGTATATGAGTCAGCGACCCCAAAAAGGAGGCTTCTTATTTTGGGGTTCCATTCTTGGTTTTCGTCAGATCAGATGGTAGAAGGAAGTGGGCACTCGAGATATGTGAAGCTTACAAAAAAACAAGCGGCTGTAGAGGATATTAAGCCTGGTGAGCTCAATCAGCCAACCGAGGTTCCTCAATCTCTCTCCTGTTCCATAATGTTTTTGTTTAAAGAGTTGAAATTTAATATTAACGTTTTGATAGTTTAGAGATTTGATTTACTCTTTAGAATATTATCCCAGAATTATAAGAATGTGAAAAAAAGAAAAACAGATGATTTAATCTTGTTATACCTGTAGAACCTAAACCCCAAACTCTACACTTTATAGTTTATTCCATGCTTTTTTCTAGTCCATCTATTTCTTTCTTGAAATTTTGCTACGAAGTTTAGAGTGTTTATGTTAGGATTGAAGAAATCGAAAATAAACTCGATGGAGAAAGCTGATAAAGTGGTTGAGGCTAATGAATCTGCGGCCGATTCTACTCGTCCTAAATAGCAAGAAAAGAATCGAGAAGAGAAAAGAGAGGAAACTAATACTAAGCAGAGCAAGTTCTTCACCGTTAAGTTCAAGGTAAAGGAGGTTCTGATAGTTTCTCTGTTTACCAGAGAGATTAGTAAAAGTGCCAACAAGTCGAAGGAGGAGAGATGATTCATTGTTGCAGCAGTAGGACGGAATCCAAAGTGCCATCCTCCACTGCAAAATATCATTCAATGCGACTCAAGGTAACTTAATTTAATTAACTTCACCTATCCACTAACTTGCGATTCCTGTTTTCTTTACCCTTTGCCATTTGAGATTTCTAAGAAAATTCTTTAGTTATTCTCCTCATGGAAGCCTGCTGACTACTACAATTTATAGCTTAAAATAAGGGATGGGAATGCATATGTGAATGTAAAAGTGTGTGAAAACCAGCAGGGAAGGAACTGATACTTCTTTTATTAGTTTAAGCATCTTATCTCTATAATATTTTTCTTACTCTAGTTGACATGTATTTTTGTAAAATTAAAATTTAAAGGACCTAGAGTAATTATTGGGTTAATATGAAGAAGAAAAGCTCTTTAAACTCTTGAGCTCATAAATAATGCCTACCTTAGTTTGTTGGATATACCTGCTGAAAATAGAAAATATATAGAGATGCTAGAGTATAAGAGTTTCCCTATTTTTTTTTCAACTTTATTGATAATTGTAATAAAGAGAGTAGAAACTCATTTGTGTAAAAAGTCCTTTGCATGAATTTTTGGTTCTATCTTCTCTGTCTAGCCAATAATTACATTTGTTGCTGAAGAAGCTCTGCAAAGACTGTAACTACATAATTATTCTATGTAGCCTTAATAGTCTTCCCAATTGGTTTATATGAGCTTACATGCCTTTGGAATAATTCATTGCTGCAATTAGTGTGTTTAGCAGCTTGCCATTCATGAGTTGGAAATTTTCTTCCATGGCTAGCTGGGGAATCATTTATTATTCCATTCTTCATTGTTATTTCTTTTCAATTTTTTGTCTTTCTTCATTAATGTCTGCTCTGCTTAACCTAGTGAAAGCACTTGCTATGTTATATTGTCTTAAGTTTTGTTATGTTCATCATTATAATCTATTTAACATGCTTTTTTTAGGTGTTATGCGAGAAGTTCTTCTATATTTTTCTTAATTTTATCATGAGAAATAGATTAGATTCTGCAAAAATTTGAAGGTCTGAGCCATCTGGACTTTGGTGATTTGTTCTCTAAAACTTCATTATCTTATGGCCATATTAGTTGCTACGAGACTATCACACTGTATTGTAGGGACTGTTCCTTTTTTATTGTATAAGTCACATTGATATTTGAATTAATTGGCATTTAAGTGTCTAATTGATCAAAATGGTTTTATGATTTTTTAGTTAAGATGAGAGTATGCTTTAATTCCCAAAAAAACACAATATATTCACATTGTGCAAATATTGAAACAATAAATCATTTTTAGCATACTTATATGCTTGTAACCATTCATATATGTTTGTGCAATTATTATTTTACACATAAGTCTCAAGAAATGTGGTTTGAACCCTGCATCTCTAAGATTATGTCACTCAGATGTACGTGCTTTTTTATCCCAGCTTGATATTGGGCCAAACTTGAAGTTGTGAAAGAAACGTTTGGGAGAGATTTACGTGTATATTTTTTTTATATATTGGTAGTGCTCCCTTGAATAACTTATTTTATAACTCACATTCTATTCTCACTGGCATGGCATTCATATGCCTTTTGGACTAGAAATTAACCTTTGTCATGGATTAAATATTCTGCAATGTACTTTTATCCTTAATCCCTGCGTGATATAGGTTGGCTACATGAAATTATTTTGCACCATTACCCTGTAATGGTTAATAATGAAGTCTAAATAGTTTTCATAACTGTCTGAAAATTCCTCTAAAATTATGTAATCTTTTGCATTATTTGAAGTCTTTTTCATTTTCTGAGAAGATTCTCTTTTGTATAGATTATCCAGGCACTAAATTCATCTCACAGACATGCTTGCAAAGCCTTATTATCCATGTGTTTGTGCACCATATTTGGTCTTTTGAGTTGAATGGAACACTTTAATTCTGCACTAACTTAGTTAGTGCAAATTTGTAATGTCTTTTTTTATAGGTGGACCATTGCTTTGATTTGTTTGTTTCACAACTTTGTGAGATAATTTTCACATATTACAAGAGCTGGGCAGCAAGGTATACACTTTGCCATTGAGCTATTACCTGACCGTTTATACTATTAAAATCTAATGATACATCTACTGCTTAATTTTTGTAGCGAATTACTTGATCTATCCTTCCTTTTTGCGATGGACAATGGAGAAAAATATTTTGTTCAGCCTATGAGGTTCGTTGCTCTGTTTAAAATGACCAGAGTGAAGGTAAAACTTACTTTTGCATTAGTTTTTTCCATTAAATGTGCTTTGATGCATAAACTAGATGGAAGAAAAGGGAAATACAAATAACATATTTGTTTATAGAATTGTGGGATCAAGTTCATAATTCAGTTATCACCCTTATTTTCTTATTTTTCTATCCTCATTTTGCCATATTATATGCTTGGATACCAGTATTAAATTCTATCTATACAGGAAATACTGAATGTCATTAATTAATTCTTGTTGAGAAATTATTTAAGTGACATATCTGATTAATTGATAATCCTATTGAATCAAGTTTAGCTTCTTACTGCATGCTAGTTTGAGTGCCACAAATATCTATTGGTAGCTTAATAAATAATTTCTGCTTTATCTTTGAAATTTATTTTCAGTGTATGTATTATGTGTGTGTGTACACACAAATACAAATAATATCTATTGGATTTTATCTCCTAATTCAAAATTTTAGCTTCACCCAACACAACTGATATTACTTAAAACTAACAATATGAAGCTTTGGACAAGATTGGGATATATATATATATATATATATATATATATATTGAGTTTTATTTCATTAGAATATGGCCAAATAACATCATAGGTTGAGACTGTTCATTTCTAATTCAGATTCACTGCTTGCAATTCCTTATATATGAAGTGGTCTCTGGTGGTAATCTTCGGAAGCTTGGGGGCCTTTTTGGTAATAGTGGGTCTGAGATTCCTGCAAATGATTTGAAACAATTGGGGACATTCTTTTACAAGCTTAGTTTCTTTCTGCATATATTAGACAACTGTTCATTCAGACTACTACCATTAAGTGTCTTTTTATCATTTCTGAGGAGCATCAGGTATGTTCAAAATCTTAAAACTTTATAGGGTAAAACTTGAGTGTTCCATGGCTGGGAAAATGCAAATTTTGTTTAGCTTATATATCCGGATCTTGGAATTGAGAGGAAGAAATGCTTTATATGACAAGATAAAAGAAATCAGCGTTATTCCTTGCAATGAGGTAGTTTTTTTGTGAGATGTGGATTAACATGTAACTAGTTTTGAAGGAAAGGAGCTTTACAGTTGATTTTTTTTCTCTGTTTTTGCTTCTTGAGAAGTCTGTTATTCTCAGTACTGCTAGAATGTTGGTGATTGCTTTCAAGTGGACAAGCAGTAGAAGATCTCCATTGTGATTGGCACTTGCTTTTTGTGTCTATCGGGTCATCAATATAATTTTATTTTGAGCACAGTTTCTTATGAATGCTAAGTAGATTATAGTGCTAAAATTGGAGATTAGTTTTTCATTGATATCACATAATTTCTGTGCTTTTGATTTGGAAAACTAGGTTGCAATAAGCTCCTTGGAACTTCTAACATTTTCTGGCTGAACTTTGATTAAAATGCTATTGTCAATTCTGTTTGATCTTCTTTCAAGTGATGATTGAATAACAAACAACTTAATTTTAATAGTTTATGAAGTCAAAATTAAACAATTTAGTTTACTCGACTCTTTGCAAATTGTCCAACTTTTTGCTGTTAAATTCTAATTAGCCTGCATTGGACCCTTGATTTCCTGTTATTGCTGTACTAACATTTGTATGCTCTAGTTCTTGATTACCCACTTTTTAGGATTTCCAGGGGTTTTTGAATGACTTTCAGGATTGGGAACTTTCATTTAAGGACAAAGACAAAAGGATAAACCCACAAGCTTCTAAAAAGGTAAAATCTATTGTTTTATTGTCGTTTATTAAGCCACTGTCTATGAAACCCCTCTTTCATTTGAAGTTGATCATTAAAGTTCAATCCAGTTTTTAAATAAAGTTGAATACTTTGCTTCTGTTTTAGGGTTTTTTCCAATGAGCATGATTAAAAGGCCAATTTGGCATTCAATTGTCTGCCAGGCTGCTCCAAAGAAAAAAAGCTGATTCTGCTGCAAAGAGAGGCAAGCCGAGAAAAGGTGGATTTACAATAAAGCCTGCAAGTCTGAAATTAAACCTGCATGAAGAAGGTAACCATTCTCCCTATTTTTTCAAGAAGAGAAAAGAAATTTCCACTTGTGACTTGTGAATTGCTAGCATTGCAAATAATAGACTTTGATTCTTTGCTGGGAGGGAGGATGTTATTCTATTAGGTTTTTTTCAATTATAGATTTTGCTATGCCTCCACTTTTTAAAGTATGCAAATTTATGTCTTTAAAATTATATTCATTATCCAATTATATTGCCTCCACAACTCTCACAAAATTGCCCCTTTTGAAATTTTGTTCCAGATTCACCCATGCTGGTTCTTTTAACATTTTTTGAGTAATTCAACATTTGTGCTTATATGTTACTATAGTTATTGCCTGAAATTGGTTTTCATTTATTATCAGTGCATAATTTCTTACCAGAGACAATACTTTTCCTTTCATTTATTATCCAACTCTTTGTATTTTGCTGGCTACATGTTAGTGTGTGCATGTGCTCATAGTTTATTAGGTTTACCCTTTGAATATTACTTTGTCAATAAGAGACATTTTTCGCTGGAATGGGATTTCTCACGATCTCTTATTGACAAAGTAATAAAAGAAAATGGTGAATTCTTTTATTGAATTCTAAGAGTATTTAGTGTTGAATTCCATGTTTTGTATATAGATAGATTTTTTATTTTTGATATTGTAATTTATACAATACTTTTACAAATAGAATTTAAGATAATTTTTTGTATAATAATGCAAAACATCGTGCACAATATATACTTGTATATTTGTATTGATATTGTTGCACGAGAGTTAGAATGTAATTATTGATTCTGAATTATAATATATATCTATAATTTAAATTTTAGACTTTTTGTATTGAATTTATCATGTTTAATTCAGGAAATGTATAATTTTTGCAAAAAAGATAAAAAAAAAAATAAGTTAGGGATTTTATGTTACCTACAAAATTACCGACAGATTAATCTGTCGCTGCCATTTTAATAGTTTCACCTTTATACTAAATATATTTGCCGACACATTTATCGACAAAAAAAATAATTTACCACTATTCATATGAAAATAAATTAATAATTTATTCATTAAAATTTACCGATGGTTTACCGACGACTGATCGTCGGTATATGGTCAACGTGTAAAATTAGCGACGGAATTTTATATTACCGTCGGTAATAATTACTGAAGGAAATTTCTGTCGGTAAATTGCTACCTAAAACCATTTTATTGACGGATTAATTCCGTCGGTAAATTAATAAAAAACTATTTGTAATCCATTTTTCATCGGTAAATAGCCTTATTCCGTCAGTAAAAATTTGTAGACAAAAGCTATTTTTTTTTGTATTGTTATAATCACAATAACTTCAAATATGGAACCTAATCAAATATGCATAAACTCCTATAATCTTATATATACTATGTAAACATACTTATACTGTGATTCAAACACTATCCCTATATGCATATCCTTTACTATTCAATCCAAAATTAAGGTTCCATATAATATACTATCATACATACAAGCCATCTTAAAACTTCTATCCTACCAAATATTCCAAATTATCAGAATTTATCAAAAAATATAAATAATAATCAAGGAAGGAGAAGATAAATACCAGAAACTCCTTCAATGACATTGCTTCATTGGAACTTCAGTCCTGTTGGTTTGTACCTGATAGAGTCAAGTCTATTGGCCTGCCACTTTCCACCATAATCTATCTTCTCTTTTTGAGGTACATTTGAAACCTTAGAATTTTTTTCTTTCATTGATGATGTATGATTATTCCTTTGCGGTTTTGGACAATTTGAAACAAATTGATATGTTTGTCTGCATCTAAAACAAGCCCTTTTCATAAATCTACATACACCCCATTGATTTTTAGCACAATACAAACATTTAGGAGTTTGAGCTCTTTTTCCTTGCCTTGCTAAACCTTGCATAGGTCGCGACATGTTACTAGAAGAACCTCTTTCCATTATCCTTCTTCTTTTTCTTATTCTTGTTTTCACCTTTGGTCTTTTCTCATTTCCACTTCCCTTCATCTCATATTTCCTCTCGACCTCTCTTGACATCCTATACTCAGTTAATCCTTGAATAATTTGAATCAAATTACGGTTTATTCCCAATATCCCTTCTACTAAAAAAAGCCTGTAATTCATTTCAATTAAAAGATAAAGATCTCGAATTGGAAGGATTCATTCAAATAAATAGATTACTTTCAACTGATTCTTCGATAGCATCTCTAAAATCCTCTATCTACTATCTATAAGAAAAATAGGGACTTCTGCATTAGGGCAACAACACATTATACCATATAGCATAATTCTATACTCTTATTGATAAAAATGACTAAACCTAGGCTTTGATACCCCAAATTGTAACACCGTTAAACTATTAACCTATTTCCATCATCATTTATGTTACCATAATCATGAATTACTCTATTGACATGCCATTATATTAATTATCTCATATCAATCATGTCACTCTTAAAGATCATGTGCTATATCTCTTATACACTGTCATACATACCAAATACTATGATAGTTACTTCGGTTCAAAAGCTTATGCATATACTATATAATTACAAAAGTGAGCCTAAAAAAATTTAAAGTTCCATTTAAATACATCATTACACACATACTATTCTTAATACAAAAGATATACAAAATATCAAAAGGGAATTTCCAACATCATTCTTTCTCATACTTGACTTGGCCTTCCCGATGTAGAAATACATCCCGGAGTGAAAATCTTAACTGCCAAATCCACATGGATAAACAACCCTTGCTAAGCTATAAAAGCTTAGCGGGGAACTTAAAACATGTAGACAACCTCCTTTGGAAATGATCAAAATTATCCATACATATAAAACATATTATGAGGCATACAACTAAATCATTTTAAATAATAACCATAACATTATATGTATTAATCAATCTCATATAACTCTCATATCCATTGTCAATTGCTTATTAACAATCCATTTATTATTTCTTTTTAGGAATATTCATACACATTAAACATACTAATAAAATTTCTATAGTTAACTTTTATTTAGACGTATTGGCTTGCTAATCTTACTAGAATACATGACAATATCAATCTCAATTCATAGAAAGGCCCATTTATAAGTTATAGTACTTTAGATTAATAAACTGGAGTCTCTATGCATAAATAAATACTACTAATTTCCAGGCTATAAATATATGTGTTTAATAATTCGTGTATCAAGACGTGTATTAACGAATTTTAGTTGATTTACAATCCTTACCATGCTATTTCATTTTTCCATTTGGTACAATTCTAATGTCCTATTGCCTTGAAATTTTAATTCACTTCTATCTCAAACGTTTACTGAATTCTCATGCAATAAGTTCACAATTCATTTATGCTTAAGTCGAATTATGTGAGGAAACGATTATGAGATTTTGTCGTCAATTTCAACATATAAATACTCATAAACAATTCTACTAGTGATT